>JBBPDA010095109.1:0-11643 GCA_037974385.1 Arnoldichthys spilopterus
GTGTGTGTGTGTGTGTGTGTGTGTGTGTGTGTGTGTGTGTGTGTGTGTGTGTGTGTGTGTGTGTGTGTGTTGACAGTCCCAGAGTGTGTAAGAGTCTTATTGCCTGAGGGATGAAACTATTGCACATTCTAGTAGTGAAGCCCTGAATGCTTTGGTACCTTTTTCCAGACCGTAGGAGGGAGAACAGTGTGTGTGAGGGGTTTGTTGGGTCATTTAATAATACTGGTGGCCTTGCGGATGCAGCGTGTGGTGTGAGAGACCCCAGTGATCTTCTCGGGTGACCATACTATCCGCTGGAGGGCCTTGCATTTCATGATGGTGCAATTCCCAAACCAGACAGTGCTGTAGCTACTCAGGGTGCTCTCATTAAATTAAAACTAATTTTATTGCAGAAAAACAATTATAAATGTATTATACTGTGCATGTATACTGTCTGTGTTCTGAGTTTAAATTATCTGAATATGGTGTGATCAGAGAAATAAGTAGCAGTAGACTATCCTGCATAAAAAGGGGGGGGGGGGGGGTTAAAAGGAGAATGATTGCAAACAGGTACCTACACTCATTTATGTCAATATTCCATGTTCAGTAAAACATCTAAAATACCTTCTGATGTCTAATTTACAAAATGTTTGTGCTTTAAAGACCTGAAACTTTGGCCCAGACCTGAAAATAGCCTGAGAATGTTCAAGTCAGTATTACATTTTGTATCCAAACCTGAACTTGACCCAAACCATGTCATAAAGTTTTACGTTTGATACTGGACTGAGACCAAAACAAAATTGTTCAAAACTGACTTGAACCACCTCATGGAATAACCTGAAAGGACAGTGCTGATTAGATTATGTATAGATGTAATATAAAATAATATAATGTAAAAAATAACCATGCATCCAAAATTCTGCTTAAATGCCTTTAAAATGTAAAACAAAATTTAAATTAAATTGTTTTACTCTCAATATTTCTCTGTACCGCACTATTCTCATGCTGTGCCAATAGCACACGTTAGCCTTTATCGAATTCATCCTGAAACTCTATTTTGTAAGACAGAACATTAGATATAACGCAGAAAGAAATTTTGCTTTACCTTTGAAAGATAAGCATTCTGTTGGCTGCACTAAACTGTACTCTCCTAAATTCCTGTTTTTCTCTCAAACATGTATCTTGGTGCATGAGTGTGACTCCAGTATACAGATTAAATGGTGTTTAAGGTGAAGTAATATAATGTAAGGCAATAAACGTAGGGAGTACAAATAAGGTAGGGAGAAAAGGAAAACAGCTGAGTCCCTTTGGGGTTAGACATATAACATAAAATGTATTAAAACTTGTTTTGTTATTGAATATAAAATAATATTAATTTAAAATAATTGCTCTTTATTAGTGGCTGATGATCTATTTTCTGAAAATTATGACGATAATTATCTTTGAGTGATTTTAAACATTTGAGCGGTACTTTGAGTACCCCATTTTTTGCTAGTAGATCAGGAAGTATCAGCCATGACTTGGGGTAAGTCACCAAGAATGTTCTTGGACAGCCCTGGCTTAAGCACTTTTAGAAATCAGGCAGTTTCAACATGATTTAAACATTCTGTAAAATCTTCTGTGAGCCTGCAATGAAAAAGATCCACTGCAGTAGCTGGCAGTGCAATGCCCTAATTACTAGCTTTGATAGCATCATGAAGATTTTGATAAGCTCATGATAACATCGTTAAGGTTATCAAAGGACTGTGAGTTCATTGGGCCTCTGTCCATATGACCTTTCCTAGTTTATTATCTATACACTTATCTAGTGCTGTATTGCGCCTCCATGGGCCTTCAGAGCAGCATGAATTCTCTTGAGCTACAAGGTGCTGGATGCAGTGTGCAGGACTGTTGTACATTTCAAAGATGACTGCACTGAGCAGATGCTGGATCAGGTTTAGGTCAGAATGAACAGAATGTGCAGATACGTTGTGCTGCTCTGACGTTTTTCAGTAGGTATCAGGGGGGCCACAAAAAGCCCCAAAGACATTTCCGTTACGCTGCCATTACCTGCCTGTACTGTTCACAGCAAACAGAACTGGTTCTTCAATGATTCTTTCTCCAGAAGTAAAGTATAGCCAGCAAATAGCATAAGTGGAGTCTTTATAAATCTTTACCAGTGTTTAATATCAAAATCCCTAGATTAAATTTTACTCTGGCTGATGTCCTAGAGATAGTGAAAATATAGTTCTAACATGTGGACACAAGAAGTTCTCATCAGCACCCATCCATATGCCTGTTAGCTTAGCTTGTTAGCTATATGTGGCAACCTCATCAACACAGAAACCTACAGCTTTTTATATGTATTCCTTCAGTCTGCTGCTAAATCTTTTATAATGTTTTTTACCCTCTTAACATTCTAAGTAATATCCCCTGCAAGGTATTGCTGCATTCGCTGACAGCTGGGAACTCGCATTTCCCGATCTAGGCTAGGAAAACCAAAGAAAATGCTTTCTGAAGTCTTGGTAATTCAGGAATAAATTTTAAAAGTTTAAAGTTTTTATTTGATTTTTGATTGAAACTTTGCTGTGTCTTGAAATAAACCTACAAATATCAAAAGAAACTTATGTGACGTATGTATTCACGCCTACTGAATCTGTTCCTGGATTCAGAGATGACCCAATCTTTGTGTTACCTCACAGCAGGCAAAGGCCATTTGAGTAACTGTGTGCACTGCTGATGAGTTACGGCTTAGACACTGTTCTATTGTTATTAAATGACTGTGTATCTCATACACCTGGGCATGAAGAACATAGTTTATTTGAAGAAATTTTCTCTTTTTTCGTTTTATATTCATAGTGAAAAGCACAACAGAATTTCAAAATCCAACCTGCCACTTCAAATGTCTGTTCAACAAAGCATAAGTCTATTGTTCATTTTTTTGTCTTTGTTTTGGTAAAAAGAGACAGCTTGCTGGTAAAAATGGCCTCTCTTACTGTGGAGGTTTGCCAAAAGGAACTGAAAAACATGTTTTTGTTCATTTCTTCCACCCTATGCTAATTTATTTGTAGTAAATTCTGTTAGGTTTTATTAGTGATTTAAATTACGTTTTTGAATCAATAATGTGACTTTTAGTTTCCTAGATATCACTCCATTCAAACATATGTGTTGTATTACTGAAAATAACTGCCTTGCTGCATTGCCCAGATGGCCACTGAGTGGACAGACCTTTCTAAAGGGACTGACTAACTCTTACAGATACCTAAATATCAAATGTAGTCAGAATGCACTTCCATCTTGAGTATTCTTTGCATAAAACATTACTAATGTTATTCTTATCTAAATCTTAAATCTGACAGTTCTAATCCCTTAATGTCTTGAGTTGAGTCTGTCAACCAGTCAGAGGCTGGATGTGTGTGTGTGGCAGCCCAGATCTTAAGCACTGCACTATGAAATGTGGGACTGACCCTGTTGTTCTATAGATCTATACTGTTAGGACAGCAAAAGACATAGTAGAGTAAATGTAATAAATAATGTGCTTAAACCCCAGAACGCTATGATATTAGTTGAGTGAAATGAGCTTGATTCATCACTAAAGGTGGTCTCCGACTGTTGTAGACCTTCTGAGATTGTGGGTGTGCTGTAAATGCTGCATTCTGAGATTACATTCTCCACAGTGATGTTGAATTCAGGCGCGATTTGTCTGCTTGTATGGTTATCTGCGTGGTTCCATTTTTCCATTCGACCCCCTTCTAATCCACAAACTGTTTTCACGCACATGATTGCTGATGACTAGTATTTTATTTTTTAACCCAACATTCTCAATAAGTCCTTGAAACTTCCATGTAAAAAGCCAAGGACAACAGCTGTTTGGAAAAACCCACCTCCTTCTCTGATTTATGCACTGTCAAAAAAGAAGAATACTGTCCACTGCAGCTGGGCAGTGAGAGCATATTTACTGTAATTGTAAAAAGGTACCTCATAATATGTCAAAAAGGGCTTTTCTGAGCATATGGTGATACTTTCAGTGTCTCTAGAACAAAGACCAACTGCCTGATGTGTGAAACATTGGGGGGGGGGGGGGACACACCACCACTGGTCTTTTTGTGGTCCGTTCCAACTTAACAGTATTGTGAAACATGTTTATCGTGAACAATTCTCAAAGTGTAGTGGTCAAACCTTTTTGCCATATTACCAAACCCTATGGGTTTCTATCTGTTTTTTACAACATGGACTGATTTGCGGATCAAGGAACAGCGATTGGAGGGGGCGATACACATGATTAGGCCCACCAACCTATCATCATGCCCCATTAAGCCTGCTAGTTTGCACACATCTATTGTGGCAGGTGGCAAAAAATGCTTTATTGATTAACACAGGAGGGTCTGTATCACTTTGCACTGACTGCATTTGAGGAGACATTATCTAAATTGGTGACTTTTGTGGTATTTTCTGCATATGTGGCTTTCCTGTGGATTGTCTCTTATACAAAGTGCTAAATCTTTTGTAGCTCTAGTGCAGATCTAATTTAGATCTAATGTAGATTTTGTGGACGTAATGTAGAATTTTTCTTCATATTTTTATTTGCTGTACAAGACCACACATGGCTCTACAGATCGATGTAAACAGATAATAATAATTTTGATATATATAATGCTTTTCTTAAACTCTGGGTGACTTTACAGGAAAAAAAAGAATATCAACAACAATCAACAGTTGCAAAAAATGATAAAAAATTGCATAAAATGTAATATGATGTAAAAAGTCATTTATTAAACCTGAATTAAATGACTCTTATAATGACAAGGACATGAATGATGACAATAAATAGTGCATTTCTTTTAGGAAACTGACACACTGTTGCAGACCGATATGAAATGAGCCTCGCGCTGGTGGTTAGAAGCCTCTGCCCTGAGGTATAAACAGAGTGAATGTTCCCTAAAAGGTACAGCATGGTCCAGATGGGTACCCTAAATGAGTTTAAAGGTACATTGCATTGACTTTCCCAGGGGAGAGGGACACATTTGTACCTTTTCATAACTTTTTTTAGATAGAAAAATACAATAAAAAGCCTGGAGTCAGGAGAGAGTGTATGGAGTCAATGCAACTTAAAAAATATAACTGAAATAGAAGATGCACCATTGAGAATAACACCCTAGTGACAGATCCTGAAAGGTCTGAAAGTGAAACATGCACTCCTGTGTGAATTTGTGGAAAGACATGAGATGCATTATTTGTGTGCAGGTGAGGGCTTTGCCTTACAAACTGAGAGTAAACTGGTGCAGGTCTACAACTACGTGTAACAGGTTCACCTGCAGCTGTAGTGATACAGATCTTGGTTTTGTAGATTATTGACAATTTATATGAGCTCTTTCTGTAACATGAAAACAAATTACTAAGCAGTAGAAGGTGTCAAATGTGTAGGCAGCAAAATGTGTAGGGTGATATACAGCAGTTATCTTGTAGGCTCACATATAAGCCAGTGTTTGCACAAGCCAAGGGTTTATGTGGCTAAAACCAAAATATTCCTCATGACAAACGTTAGTTAATCCAGACACATTAGCTTAAAATAGCTCCCTTTGTCCAAAGCTCCGCTGGCTGTAAACTACCACACATCACGCACACATCTGTCCAGCTTACTCTGCAAAGAGCCTGACCGTCAACACTTTCTTGCTTTTCATTAAAGCCCTTCTACGTCACAATCTGGGATTAAAATGCCATACGAGGTGCTCGTAGGAAATGTTTTGGAGTTCAAATAGGTTTAGCAAGGAACCGGATGCAGCTGAACTTGCTGTTTTGCCCATGAGCGAATCGTGGGTGTGTAGAGCAAGAAATCAGAAGAAAACACAGTGTCTGACTTGTCTAATCCCACTAGCAGAGAGGAGAGTGCAGTGCGTTTATCACATTGGCCAGTAACACTGTTGGTGTTTAAGAAATAGCCTGTGATGATATCATTCAACAGCAGGGCAAACCAGCAAGGTATTGACTGGTATATGTCTTTACAGGGTGCTGGAATAAGCTGGCAATGTGTTGCATGTTAAGACCGCACTATGAATCAGGGCATGAGCAGAATTTTAATAGGCTTCTACTTACTCACCGGCCCAGTCTCTCCCACTTGATACCAGCAGCCCTATGAAGAGAAACATAAGTGTGCCTGAGGCAGTCTAGTGCAGAGTGATCAAATGCACTTCATTGCTACCAGAATGAATGCAGCACTGAAGAAGCAGGGTGTATTTCCTGTGCGTTTCTGGTATAAATAGAGTATATGCACAGAAGCAGTTTATTTCCTGTGCATTTCTGGTATAAATGAAGTATATGCACTGATTCATTATATGATGCATACACACATGCCCTATATACTAAGATATATATACGTATATATATATGTCCAGTGAGAGCCACAGTTTCTACATGTTCCAACCAAGGAGTGTGTATGTATTACATACAGTCAATAGTTGATCATACAGCTGGTGTAGGGGGAAATGTTTTATATTGCTTTTGTTAACTTGCTGATTGTTGATTTATCCAGGGGTATTTGAAGAGCATTGTCCATCACAGTCTGTGGACGATGCCAAAATATTCATGTCAAAAGCTGCAAAAAAGCTGTACTTCAGTAAGAGTACTACAATGTCAGAATCTGCCATAGCAGTATACAGCACAAATGGCTGGGCTTCAGCCTGAACTGGTACCACATTAATAATGCATTTGATTTGACAGCCTTGGTTGTAGTTGTGTGCAAAAGTTTGGGCACCCCCATGAACTTGTTTTTTGATGAGGTGAAACATTCTCTACAGGAAACACATTTCAATTTTTTTTAAAGATATAAAACATTGAAACAAAGAAGATTGTGTCCTGTGCAAAAGTTACAAGACACATTTGTTAGAGTGTATTCGCTGGTGTATATTTGATATAGAATTGCTATATATTTATATAGATATTTATAGAATTTGAAAGGTACATATTAATCAGTGGATATTAATTAAGCAAAGGTTTAATAATCTTCATATGAAAATATGGGTCCAAAAAATGTATCAAAGTATTAAAATGTATTTAAAAACTACAACAGATTTGTAGTTTTGCAGTCTATTTTTGGGGAAAACTTGATAAATACTTTATAAATCTTATATATAACTATGTGTGTGTGTGTGTTTTAAATGTCCATGTTGACTGAACTAAGCAAAGTAAATTTTTATATGAGAATATGCTTAAATATGAGTAAAAAATATATAGAAAGTGGAGCTATGAAATGGAAAAGGTCATCCGAGCTTCCCACTGGAGCACATAATGTACCCAGTCATGCTGTGTTGTGACTCATCTTTGTGAAGGAACATAAACACACATAAAACTGCTTCAGCCTGGTAGGAAATCAGTAACAGGTTACCTTTACAGCACCTTATCGACTCAACAGACTTGTTACTGTACTTCATGAGTCTCCTCTAACACATAAAAACGATCAAAATCATGTGTTCGCCATCCTAACGTTGTTTCTTTTGATGCTTATTGCTGATGGTGCACAAGCTGGTCTGAAAGCTTCCCCCAGCCGCTCCATTCGTATGCTTTAAATCAGGCCACGGTTATGACACCACCGTTTACAGCCCTTAAAGAGACAGCGCTCGTTTCATTCTTCTGCAAGAAAGCTACGTCTGCTGGAGTAAGAAAAAAACGCAGCAATTGCCACCCTCCACAAGAAGAATTTATATCCGCAGGTTTCTGCAAGACTGCGCTGCCGCCCCGTGACAGTCCAGGCTCTTAGCTGACGTGACATTTTTACACACAGATCAGGAGATTTGTGAAGGCATTCTAATTTATTCGAGAGTGTCACAGCCAGGGAGCTCCTTTACTCCTTACCCAGTAGGTTTTGCTGTTAAAGCCAATGCTTCTGCCAGAAGTCAAGTTTATACAAATTTAAGCCCAAAGCTAAGACTTGTTTAGCTCAGAACAGGAGCAACGAGGCTAATATGGCTAACAGTTAATGGAATTATCAAGCTACAAGTTAAGCGTGGAATAAACTTCATGCAGAAATGATTTGCCTCGGCTAGCCTTTTTCACAGTAGCCATAAAATGCGGTTTCACTTGGTGGAGGACCCTCAGTTCAAGCTTAATTTTTCTTTTTTTGATTTTTCAGTACAAATTTTAAAAGATATTTGTATTTAAACCTTTATTTTAACCTGAATTCCATTCATTTATTGTCCAAACTGCTTTTTGTGATCTTAGGGAAGCTGGAGCCAGTTCCAGCTGACTACAGGCAGGGTTCACTCAGCATAGGAAGCCAACCTATCGCACACACCGACAAATTTGAGTATTTAATCAACCTACTGCAAGCTTTTGGACAGTCAAAGGGAACCCATCTGAACAGTTTGCAAACTCCACACAGAAAGGCACCCGTGGCTGACCTAGGGAAGGAACCCAGATCAAACCCAGGACCTTCTTGCTGTGCTAACCAATGCAACACTGTGCCGCCCCTAATAAAATATGTAAAATATCTGAGGAGTCAAATTCCATTCCATTCAATCACTAAGAAGCCGGCAGAAAGGGGCTAGACTTGCTTAAGTGATTTCTGACACTACATGATGTGTTGCTTTTTATAAAAGAGGCATTGAGTATGAAGCATAGTTGTCCCAACAGATCCTTAAAAAGTTTTATCAGAGTATAGAAGTGTTATAATCGTCATGGTCAGCGCTATGCCCACTGTCTCACAGCACTGATTTGCATCATTGGAATTCTAGCCATGTTTCAGGCCTATCCACAGCCCTATCCCAGGTGAGACAGCATGGCTGAGGCTTGTTAGTGGACTATAAGCACTATCACTGTGTGCAGTCTCTGTGGTCCCTCTGCCCAGCTATATTGCCTTTTTGGTGTTTAGTTGCACTCTCTGTAATTTGACTTTTGATATGTTGTTTAATTTTGCCCCTCGCCCTGCCTTGCCTCTGAAACCAGTGTTTGCTGATGCTTACCATTTTGCCTGGCTTTCCTTCTATTTTTGGACTCTGCTTTTGGATACTTGCATTAAAATGCCTTTTATCTAACGTCCAGCTGCCCTCTCATATTACAAATATAAATAAATATTGATATAATTAATAAATGTAAATGTCTGGAAATATCTTGTTTTTTGTAATTAAAAGATACAGGCATATTTAAAAAGATCTCTGCTAAAGATGCCTGCCGTAGTTCCGATCATCATTTCATTTTTGCGCTCTGTTTACTCCACTGTGAGGTGACATTAAGGGTTATTACCTACAACCTGCAGTGGTGAGGTTGTTCTCGAAGTAGCAAAGCCACCTGCAATATTGAATAACACTGAACGCTGAGCAGTGTGTTTAAACTAGCCGTCTCGACTAAACAGGGGCAGTCAGTTTCCTCTCTCTCGCCACATGCCAACACAACCGTTTTGTAAGTAGAATCTCATGAGTCGTGATCGGACTGAAAATAAAACTATGGCTCAAAAAGATCTGCCTTACTGCCTGCCTCGCCACTTCTGGATCTGTTACAGTGCTGCACTCTGTGTTTGGGCTATGCTCCGTACTACATATTCATGACCCTGCACAGTAGTTATTTCACATAAGTAGTTCACAAAAAACAGCTGTCACTATCAGAGAGGACGCTGTGCACATATTTAAAAAAAACAAAAAACAAAGCGATTTGACTTCCAAATATTAAAGTTAGCTTTGGCCAAATCATCGGGGAGGGGTCAAACAGGTCATTGAGAAAAAGTAGAGTAAAAAGCAACACAAGTCAATCCAGAATGTCCCATATTATGCAAATATAAAAATGAACAGATTTTTACTGGAGTGTTAATCAGCAGAGTAGAATAATCTTACCTATATTACCTGTAAAGAAGCAGATAGTGGATCAGGGTCTGTATCAGACGACACTCAATAATAGTATCGAAAGGACTCAGATTAGAGAAGAGAGGCAAAAGAAAACTGGGACAAAGGACGATGTGTTCAAAAGACTTCTTGCAAATATTAAACTAATCCAGACACTGATGAGGTCGAGCACACCTCGTAAGTTCATGTAAGGATTGTGCAGTCTTTAAGCATTTTTTTCACAGATCAGTCCGGATAAAAGATGTTAATACATATATGTTTTGTTTTTTGGTGGGAATGGTATTTTGATAGAATAGTTAACATTAAACATATCAAAAACAAAATGCTGAACTCGAAATGATTGCTATCACTTTTAACAGGCCTGTTGCGCAATTTCAAGTCAGTACTTTTTCCCTGGGAAAACAGTAGTAACAATTGTCCTGAAGCCTGTATTTCATATTTGATATTAACTTTTAACAGCTATTTTAACAACTCAGTATTTGAAGTGTGTGATGTGTGGTGAATTAGGAATGCAGTTTTCCCAGAGTTGGAATGCTATAATCACTCAAGTGCAAATCTAAAACAGTAGCTGTAGTTTGGCTGATAGACTATATTGGGACTAAGTGGGAAATTGCCTTGTACTATGAATACTACAATAATTACTGCAATATTATTTGTTCTAGAAAGGCTTTATCCCATTTCTGCTCCTTTCCTTTTTTCTTTTTGAAGCCGCATGAGTCCTGAGCTTACCTGAAGTCATTAAGTTGGTACGTGTTCTCATTAAGGGCTCGTTTCGAGCCGAAAGAAAGCACAAATGAGCAGATGTGTGTGTGTGTGTGTGTGTGTGTGTGTGTGACAGAGCACTGGGGTTTTAAAGACAGCAATCCCTCGCCCGCCCCTTCGCTTAGTGGTGTCCTGGCCCTTCATTAGGCACCGTGCAAATACGCAGCGACAAGCTTGTATGTGCGCAATTTCAAAAAGCATCAATAATTCAGAAGGGAAGCAGAACGGCAGTACACAGTCGCATAGAGGGAGAGAGAGTGAGAGAGAGAGGGATAGACATACACGCACAGACACACAACACTCTCCGCACTGTATTTAGCCAGAGCCTCAGGGGCAAGGGGGTGGGAGAGGGAGGGCGGCGGGAAAAACCGAGAGAAAACACTCGTTATTTGGGAAGATGGGAAGATTTCAGAGTCTCAGCCATTGGAAAAAAAAAGTGCTCAAAGCAAAAACACCAGAGCTAAGGCTGATACTCCAAAGACCCAATGTAGATATTATAAAAACCCAGGGGTTAAAAAAACTGCCCAGACCACCACCAACATATTCCAGCTCCTGATGAAGCATCGATGGCTTGTTTAAGAAATAACCTGGATCATTTAGATGGATTATGCCTCACTGACTATTTTTTTTACTCTGCAAGCATGTTATTTTTTTATGTCAGATTAGAACAGATTGATTTTCGTCTTGTCCATAGTGACTTTAGTCTTCTTGCAGGGCTGCTCGGTGGCCAAAAAGCCGGCTGACTTTAAACGAGAAGAACATAAATGAGGCTAGAAAAGCATAACGGTCTTTAGCCAGCAGTCACCCCTCCATGACAGCAGATAAAAACACAACTGTGCTGTTAAATAAGTGCAGTCTATGAATCAATAGCACCATCTCGTGGCTGTTTTGGACACTGAACCTTATGAAGATTTCATGTAGTGCTGGAAAAATGTCATCTTTGGCATTAAAGTAGTACTGAGATAATACCCATTTGTTTCTGAGTGTTCTCGCTAGATAAAAAATCTATTGATCATTGAAAGGAATGCCCAGAACTAAAATAGTCACCTTTCTGAAAAGCTGTCTGGTTAACAGGAGCAATGCTGTTTAAGAAAGC
>JBBPDA010095159.1:1310-11641 GCA_037974385.1 Arnoldichthys spilopterus
AGGTAAACTATACGGGGTATATGGGGAGGTAAACTATACGGGGTATATGGGGAGGTAAACTATACGGGGTATATGGGGAGGTAAACTATACGGGGTATATGGGATTGTGTATTTGTGATATATGGAGAAAGCTCTCCGCGCCCGGCAGACTGCATGAATTTAAAGTTTCAATGCATCCAGTGAAACCGGTTTTAATCAACTTTGGTTTAGAAAGCATTTGGTATCAGTGCCCAGGGGGTATTACACCAAACCTTGATCAAATAAGCCAAGAGTGAAGATTGCCCAGTAAAACTGCTCCTAACCTCTCCTATTGGACAAGCCTGATCACTAAGCTAAAAGTTATCTGGCTAACTCAGAAGAGGTTGTTGTGAGACCCCACAGATCAGACTACTCCAGAAGTTTCAGCAGAAAACACACAGATTTACTTTATTTACAAGAGAATCCGATCAAAACTCATACATTGTTTTCCTTTAACCATACTGGCATTACCTTGCTGATTGCAGCGCTGCTCTGTGTGGGTTAAAGTTTCTCCGCTGTAGCCCTCCTTCTTCTCAGCTGCTGTTTTTTTCTTTCCAGCTTTTTATTAATCCTCTGGCTGCGCTGTTCTTTACGGCTACGACTTCAATGAAGTAGGAATAAACAAACAAGCACAGAAACAATACACAAAGCCCGGAAGGCAGAAACGACCCTCTAAATAAACACGTAAACTCCTCTTTATCGCGATCAGCTTCTGCTGCTCCCAAACCGGCGCGAGTCTCCACCCGAATTACAAAAGACCCCGCCCCCGATCTCTGATTGGACAGGAGTTCGTCCTGATAAGCAACTCGCTGATTGGTTGCCACTGAGTGATTCACGTTTACTTTTTTAAGTAATAAATTAATGCGCTTATGTGTTTTTCCGCCTCATTAAATTAAATATAATGTAGAATATTACAGTCATTACATACTATAATAATCAATCAATAAATAAAGTTTTAAAATTATATTAGTTAATTATCTTTCTTCTCTGTTAGAACTGCAATCAGTGTGTTTATATGTATGTATTATGTGAGCAAAAGTCCTGGGTCAAAAGCCGTGTTTTGGATATTCCACTTACTTGGGGGAAATAGCATAAAAGGTGTTGCAGGCAGAAAGGTTATTGCACATTTTATACTTTACATTGCATTTTTTTCAATATCTCAAATTCAGCTAATGAATGAAAAACACTGGTGGAAATCTGCTTATTACTATTATTACTAATTATTAGTTAATTAATTAATTATTATAGCTTATTTTGTCCAGGACTTTGCTGGGTGACATATATGGGAAATATTGGATATACAGGGTAATAATAAAGATAAATATTTATAAAGCACCATTTGTACATACATGCATCTATTCATGCATCGTTTTTTAAACCGCTTCTTCCATTTCGGGTTGCGGGAAGCTGGAACTAATCCCATCTGACTACGGGCCCAAGGTGGGATACACCCAAGAGGCCAGCCTGTCGCAGGGCACATTTCATACATTTAAATGAAAATGCTTGGCACACAAAAAAAATAGAAAACATCACAATCAGGAAAAACAAGTAGAATATACATAAAACAGGAATATTAGGATAAGGCAGAGCTAATAAATAAATACATTTCAGTGATAATAAGGAAAAAGAATAATAGTTTAACAGAAAGCTGGGCTAAATAAAAATTAAAACTGTTTTTAAAATTATTAACTGTGGGTGCCCAGAGAATATCAATGAGCAATGTGTTTCAAAGTTTATGTGCAGAAAAATAGAAGCTGCAGTTTAATCATCTTTTCCTGCTTTATTCTAACAGCCCTCAGTAAAGTGGTATTTCCTGATCTTAAGGCTTGATTTGAAATATATTCAATCAGACACTCTGTGATGTATGAAGGTGCTGATAATCCATTAAGAGATTTAAAAACCAGTAATTTAATTTTAAAATAAATTCAAAATGAAATAGGCAGCCAGTGTAGTTAAGCTAAAACCAGGCTTATATGTTTCCTCTTTTTCGTACGTCAGTACCCTTGCTGCAGCATCAGGACCAGTTGTAGTTTGTCAATTGTGGTTTTTGGTTATCCAATTAGTAGCACATTACAATAGTCTAACCATGAAAAAACAAAACCATGGATCAGCTGCTCAGCAATTTGCTGTCTGAGTAGAAGTCTGAGTATATCTGAGTAAAGTTAACAACATTTTTTAAAAGGGCAACATAATTAGTTATCAAGTGAGCGAACGAGCAGGTAACTCATGCAGTTGGTGTGTGAACGCTCCAGTTGTGGAGATAAGATTCCCACCCTTTCTCACACATGCACTCAGAGAAGAAATAAAAGGGGGTCCGAGGAGACCAGAGTCTGGAATGAGGGTCAGAGAAATGCCGGTATGAACAGGCATGGACTCAATGTCTGAGTAACAGTAAGAACCTGATTTCCTGTTTATATACCTCCCGTGAGTCATTTGAGGCTAATTCAAGTCCAAGACGGTCCCCAACGAGAGGACACCCGACGACGGTAGTCCTGGATAAGGAACCCAAGACTGTTCCTGCGGACCATAACCGGCCCAGTTGACTAGATACTGGGTACCGCGGCCACGGCGTCGCGAGTCAAGGATTTGACATCTGCTTAGGGCATTCGGTGCAGAGGCGAAGGTTGCGGCTGGTTAGATAAATACTGTCACCTACGTGGAACAAATGCTCCAGACGGTGCCGGCGGTTGTGTTGGGTAGCATATTCGAGCATTGGCCAATTGGATGGAGACACGGGCTTGGTTCCAAAGATGCCGGCACTGGCAGACCAACCGTTGGGCCGAGCGTACATCAACCTCTGGCTCCTGATGTTCGAATACAGGAGGTTGGTACCCATAACATACCTCAAATGGACTGAGACCAGCAGAGGAGGTGAGAAGATTGTTGGAGAGCTCAGCCCAGATGAGGAAGTCGGCCCAGGAGCGTTGCCGATTGGCCACAAAGCATCTAAGGAAGCGCTCCAGTTGTTGGTTGGCTCACTCCATCTGACCGTTAGTCTGGGGGTGGTAGCCAGAAGAGAGACTGGTGGAAATGTTGGTCAGATGGCAGAAGGCTCTCCAGAACTTGGCAGAAAACTGGGGGCCTCTGTCTGAGATGATGTCCTTGGGGAACCCATGCTCAAGGATGAGCTGGGCAGTGGTTTTAGCAGTGGGAAGACCAGTGAGGGCCACCAGATGAACAGCCTTGGAGAACAATGGTAAGGATGGTATTCTTACCATTAGATTCGGGTAGACCAGTAGCAAAATCCACAGTGATGTGTGACCAGGGTCGGCAAGGAATAAGAAGGGATTGGAGTTCGCCGGTGGATGGTGAGTTTAAAGATTTAGCCTTAGCACACACCATGCATGCCTGGACAAATCCACAGACAGGGTCCTTGAGGGCCCAGGGTGGCCAGCGATGGCAGAGGAAAGAACCCACTGAAGGGTCTCCTGACAAAGGTTGATGGGAACGGACAGATGTCCAGGCGGGGTGTCAGCTGGAGGAGGTTCTAAGGCATGTCCCTGATGGATCCGATCTTCCAACCCCCACCGGAGGGGAGCCATGATAAGTTGAGATGGAAGGACAGACGCGGGATCCGTCCGGGGGTTCTCCTTCTGATGTTGATGGGAGAGGATCTCAGCCTTGGTGTTCTTGGACCCCGGATGGTAAGAGAGGTGGAAATTAAATTGCTCAAAAAAAGAGCCCACCACGCCTGTCTGGGGTTAAGTTGTTTGGTCTGTTGTATGGTAAGCAAATTCTGATGATCCAAACCACAAATGGTTTACTGGTTTCTTAGAGCAAGTGGTGCCATTCCTCTAGGGCCCACTTGATGGCCAACAGCTCACAGTCCCCTACCCCATAACACTGCTGTGTGGGATTGAATTTCCTAGAGAAGAAACTACAGGGATGAAGTTTCTGGTCTGGATCGCGTTGAGAGAGGACGGCTCCTACACCCACATCGGAGGCGTCCACTTCTACAGTGAAGGGTTTGGTGGAGTCCAGATGGGTAAGGATGGGTGCATACGTGAAGAGGTTGCAGAGATTGTGGAAGGCTTGGATGGCGGAGGAGTTGAGACAAAAGGGGGGAGGGCGAGGCGGTGGAGGGCGAGGCGAGGCGGGGGGAGGTTGAGGCGAGGCGGGGGGAGGGCGAGGGCGAAGGCAGGGGGAGGTCGAGGCGAGGCGTGGGGAGGGCAAGGCGAGGCGTGGGGAGGGCGAGGTGAGGTGTGGGGAGGGCATCGGGAGGGTGAGGGCGAAGGGGGCAAGGCGAGGCGGGGGGAGGGTGAGGGCAAAGGCGGGTGATGTCTGCACTGGTGTTGAGTCTCTACTCTCTACTCCTAGAGCAGCTTCTGTCCTGAAGGGAACGCATTCGCTCCGTCAAAGTTTTGGGGAAGAACAGGCCGCTGCAGCAGACGGGCTCTGTCAGAACCAGAGCGAATACCTGGATGGGGTTTCCGTTGCCATGGCAACCTTTAAAGCCAGGTTTATATCGTAATTCGAGACTCAATTTGGCCTTTTTACGCTTTATGTGAAAGCGACTGTTTGTCATTGTGAACACACTCAAGCACCACAGTGAAACATGACCTCTGCATTTAACCCATCACACGTGCACACGTGGAGCAGTAGGCAGCTACCAACAGCACCCGGGGAGCAGTGTAACGGGACGGTACTCTACCGCGCATCTCTACCGCGTCCCTCTAACGCGTCCTTCTACCACGTCCCTCTACCGCGCATCTCTACCATGTCCCTCTACCGCGCATCTCTACCACGTCCCTCTACCATGCATCTCTACCACGTCCCTCTACCACGTCCATCTACCACGTCCCTCTACCACGCATCTCTACCACGTCCCTCTACCGCGCATCTCTACCACGTCCCTCTACCACGTCCCTCTACCGCGCATCTCTACCACGTCTCTCTACCACGCATCTCTACGACGTCCCTCTACCATGCATCTCTACCTCGTCCCTCTACCGCGCATCTCTACCATGTCCCTCTACTGCACCCATCTACCACGTCCCTCTACCGCGCATCTCTACCACGTCCCTCTACAGGCATCTCTACCATGTCCCTCTACCACTCATCTCTACCACGTCCCTTTACCATGTCCCTCTACCACGTCCCTCTATCACGCATCTCTACCACGTTCCTCTACCACGTCCCTCTACCACGCATCTCTACCGCGTTCATCTACCAGACATCTCTACCGCGTCTGTCTACCGCGTCCATCTACCACGTCCCTCTACCACGCATCTCTACCGCATCTGTCTACCGCGTCCGTCTACCACGTCCCTCTACCACGCATCTCTACCGCGTCCGTCTACCATGCATCTCTACCACACATCTACTAAGGAGAAGCCCTTGTGGCCTGAGGGAAAAGCCCAGTTGTGGAAAACAAGTGGACGAGCAGGTAACTCACACAGTTGGTCTGTGAATGCTCTGGTTGTGGAGATAAGATATCCACCAGGAACCTATGTTCACACATGCACTCAGAGAAGGAATAAAAGGGGGTCCGAGGAGACCACAGTACTCATGGTCCAAAGGAATGAGGGTCAGAGAAACGCCGGTATGAACAGGCATGGAATCAATGTCTAAGGGCTGGTAAGAACCTGATTTCGTGTTAATATACCTCCCGTGAGTCATTTCCTTAACCTTTTAGACGTCACGTGACTGGTGCATGTGACAATCCTTGTCTTTTCAGAATTTGGTATGTTTAGCTTTTCCTATTTCTCCATCACTAACAATTCATATTTTGTCTGCAAGATGTGTCAGTGAACAGAGCAGTGACAAGGAGTGACAAGGTATATGTTCTTTCACCAGGACTGGTCCATCTAGTCTACAAAACAACATTCTTGTGCAAATCAGGAGGTTAAAAAAGGTAAATGACTGCCATTTGCACAATAATAAGATCCAAAAAATACCTGAAACTTAAAATAAATGGATTTAGGTGAAGGAATGGATTATCACAAATATGTGTGACTATGGACTGTTTATTCTATAGAGAGAGATGGATGTAAATAAGTAGGCCACCGTGACACAGCCATGCTCACAGTCATGTTTTTGAACTGGGGTGAATGTCTCCTGCCTCTTTTCATCAACCGTGTGTGCTCTCATTGGATGTAGCTGACCAGTGACTAACCCAGATATTTAGCCGGCTAGATATGAGGCTGCAGTCTGTGATTAGTTGCCAACTACTTGATGACTAGTCACTGACTAGTCTTTATAGTGTTTATATATTGGAGATTGTTTGAGGTTTTCCAAGGTTTTCCCACACAAGCACCACTCACCCCTCCAATTTGCATGTCAAACAGGTTTGCCTCACTCACTGAAAGGTGATTCAATCCTTCCACATTAAATGAAAGTGAAATTAGTTAACCCTTTATGGGCTCCAGCAACAGCAACAGTTAGGTGTATACTTGGAGCCAGGGTGCCAGTCATTAGAGGGAACCCAAATCTAATGGCTAGCCATAGGTATGCTAGGATGCTGGGTGTTAATGACATTTGTTTGCGGCAGAGTGAGGTTACTAAGAAAAGTGTTAAAAAAGTAAATAAATCAGCAAAGGCGATATCAGATGCCATAATATGCTCTGCTCTGGCTGAAAGCCTCCCAGATGTAACAATCACACTCAGCTCTCCATCTAAGGAAATTGGAGAGTAAATGGCATGAGACCAGATTACAATCATTCCACATGGGGTGGGATGAGAATCTCTGAGAGTACAACTGTCACCCACCACTCTTACGCAGTCTCCCAAGTTCGATAATAGTGAAGTTGGGGGTGCTGTCCTTTCTAGCTAGGCTGTTATAACAAGGTCTGCTGGGGTCTTATTTACAGTCCTGTCCTTATGTTCATATTCTACACCCATAAACTGAAAAAAATTATTCTGTTTTCTGTCTTTTTCATTTGATTATCATCACCAAGGGGAGCTGCTGCCCATCTGTTCATCTGACTGACTATCACCATGGCCCACCTGTACACTAGGAACTACTGCACTTCCATTCAGCCTGATTTACTATTACTGAGGCTTCCAGCCAGCTTGACTTGCCGACTAGATTGTCCAATAAATATATTAATAAACCAGGACCATAGGAACTGCTCCACTCCCGATCTGGCTGATCTACTATCACTGGAGGTTTAGCTGGATAATGCTTTCAACGAGATCATCCAACAGTGGGGCTTCCTGTTCATCTGTCTTCAGACTAGTTTAACAGCCATGGCGCATTCATCCTTTTGCCCATCCCTGACACACCCTACAATGACAGTGTCAGCTGAGAACTTCTGCATGTGGCTTGTCTTTGAGTGTAGGTTCTGATATTGTCTCAAAAATCTGAGCCCCTAATGTGCAAGCCAAAAGAGATAGAGGCAAGAAAAACTCCCTCAGCTGTAGGAAGAAACCTTGAGAGGAGCCAAGGCTTGGAAGGTGAACCCATCCTCCTGTAGTCGACACTGGACAGCACTAACAAACAAAAGAAAAGAAAAAAATCTCAGTTCAAAGAGGTAATAGCACTTCCTTCCATACAGGTGGGCTGCAATGACTTTCAGTTAGGTAAAACTGCACTGTTCATATGGGCTCTCCTCAGTGAGGGTAAGTGTGTTCCAACTGTAAAAACTTCAACCAGAAAAAGGGCAGAATGTAACAGGATCACTGATATCTCAGGGGTATCATGTGAGGCTCATCAGAGAGAGATAGAGAGATAGAAAGAGAGAGCAAGAGAGAGAAATAGATTGCTAGTTATGCTCAATGTTATGAGTGATTAAGAATGATGTTCATTGTGGTCTGAGATGCAACAGGAGCTCAGGAGCAGGGTAACACAATCTAACAGTAATATCTGGCTCCTCCTGCCTGTGTTTGTTGATGCTATGGTGAGAAGTTGAGTGTTTTTATTTTTTTTTTATTGTGTGTTTTAATGACTACCTACATGTATTTTCTGCTTTTTCAGGCAGAGATCCATAGTTCCAGCTCTTCAGCAAACACAGTCCAGTGTTTATGGGACGGTAGATCAATACTGGTCCTGTTTGTTTTTGAGAATCAATCCTCACACAAAATTATCAGCGCAAAGTGTTTCACAGTACACTGAATACACATCCAGTATTCAGGCCCCCGCCTGTCAATATATGGCGCTGCTGGCCCACAGTCAGCAAAAATGCATCCCAGCCAAAAACAACATGCATTCAGAACAGATATTCAAAAAACTATGCTATGCCACAGAAAACCTAATTTTCATCACTTTTTAGACAAAAACGTTTGGTGTGGTATGTAAGCAAAGAATAAAATTACCAACATCTACCATTACTCTGCAAGTGCACAAAGTATATATATAAAGACTAAGCTGTAAGAACAGCCTGTCTATATTGAAATACATCTGCCTACTTGGACTGCAGCATTTTAGCCCTGCCCTCTGACACTGAAGTCATAAGGAGTGTTTTAGCCTGAAGTAAAAGAATGTAAATGAGCAGAACTCATTCATGTCTGAAATGCCCAGAAACAGCCTGTTTAATTCTAGTGGATAAAGAGAGGTTGGATAATGTTCATAAAAGGTTACTAGCTCAGGGGATAAAATGAAATATAAACCAATATGGATCCTTTAACATAAGTGCAAAGGCTTTTAGGTGTAACTGCTAAAAGTTTTTTGTATACTGTTGAAATCTTTTATGTGCTGAAGAAGATGATGGGAATACTAGCCCTTGTTCCACAGAATTAGAGTTTGTGTCAGTGTAAATATTGCAAACCAGTCTCCGTGGTTGCTGCAGCAGGACAAACGTGTATTTCTGGATGTTTTTGAGTAAAGCAGAAAAGCAAAACAGAAATCACTTCCAGGGGCCAAGACATGTTCATTCATCATAATTACAGTACTGCTGATATCACTGATGGCACTGACCACCTGGTCTGCTCCCACTGCCTGTTGTAAATGCAGAGGCCAAGGGCTCAGAGGAAGCAAGGGAAATATCTCTCACTCCAAGCCTTTGGCAGCACATTGCTTCAGATATGAAACAATTTACCATGTAAGACACAAAAGTTTCCTTCCTAAAGAAGCAGTGAATGTAAAGTGTTATGCCAATGTTAAGCAGGACTAGTCAGAAACTGTCCTTTTGTCTACTTAATTTTCATTCAAAATTGCTGTTTAAGTCAAGGTAAAGCCAAGGCAAGCTTATTACTATAGCATAAAAACAGTTCATTTAGTGTGCTTAAACAGATAAAGTGAACTTAAAAAGAAAAGTAAGAAATTGGAAAAATTTTAAATAAAATAAAATTACAATAAATAAATTTAAGATTTAAAATAAATGAAGACAATACAGACACAGGTAGAACTGCATTAAAAGGAGCTTCTTTTAGAGCTGGCTCCAGCTGGGCCCAACTTTGTATCTCTACAATCAGGAGACAAAAGAGTAGTAGGAGGGACAATGTCGAGTGGGAGGGTTATTACAAGGCCTGTTAACATCTAATCATTCAGTTATTGTTGTTGTTGTTTTTTTTTATTTTGGTCGCTAACCAAGATTTATGAAGTTATCAAAATAAAAGTCTGGAATAATGTTCTCTCTTTTTTGGTTTTTGTTAGTTAAAGGACCAATATCGCTGAAAACTGCAACCTCAAAAAATGAGAGTTTGATTAAGTGTGTAAACACTACTGTTCACTGCTTGCACAATCCTAACTTGTCCAGTTCCAGGTTTCTGCCCTCATGCTGTGTTCCCTTGCTCCTCCCATATCCCCAATTATTTACACCCTCCCATAGAAAATATTTCATTTTTCAATCTTCACCCTCATTAGCAATTTTTTTAATCATGCACCTCCCCATCAACAAAACTTAAAATGTTTTGACCTTGTACCCCAACAACATTTTTTTTATTATGTACCTCCTACTGACTGAATTTGAATTTTTTTAATCTTGCACCTCCCCGTCAACATTTTTTGACATTTTTGACCATGCATTGTTTTTTTTATTTAAATAAATGAATGAAAGTGATGATTTGTTATTGCGAATACACTTAATCATCACAATAAATTGTGACCTCTGCATGTAACCCATCCCATGTGCACTTGTGGAGCAGTGGGCAGCAATTGAAAGCACCCATGGAGCAGTGGTGCCCAGTCCTGAACTTGAAAATGCAACCTTCAGGTCCCAAATGCAATGTCCTAACCACTAGGCCACCACTGCCCAAAAAAGAAAATTTTTGTCAATGGGGTGCAAAAAAAGGGGGTGTTTGAAAAATGAAAAATTGACACCCCAAAAACTTTTATCCATTATGCACTCATCATTAGCAAAAAATGTCCCTTTTCTGGTCATGTACCTGCTATTGACAATTTTTTTCTGTCAATAAAAACATTTTTTGATCAGGGG
>JBBPDA010095180.1:0-11640 GCA_037974385.1 Arnoldichthys spilopterus
AACACACTCAAGCACCACAACGAAATGTGACCTCTGCATTTAACCCATCACACGTGGAGCAGCAGGCAGCTACCAACGGCGCCCGGGGAGCAGTGTAGCGGGACAGTACCTTGCTCAAGGGTACGTCAGTAGTGCCCGGGCCAGGATTTGAACCTGCAACCTTCAGGTCCCAAAGGCAGTGTCCTAACCACTAGGCCAGCACTGCCCTTTTTTGGTGTGTGTTTATATGGTGTACTTTATGTGATGGTGTGTGTTCACAGTGACAAATATAAAAAAATTCACTCTGAATAAGGGGAGGGGCTTTGGAGGCAGGGCTGTAGCATAGCAGAGAGTGAGGGGGAGGGACCTGGAAGTTGTTTAGATTTTTCAAGCTAAGCCCACTCTCCTCTCAGTCTTACGAACTGCACATATAACCTGTAGAGCTTTCCAAGAACCCTTTCAAGGCTCTGTAGCTGTCAGCAGGTCCTGGCTCACATTCCTCACCAAGGAGTGGTAATGGTTAGTGGGCTACCCATGAGTAAGGTACCATCCCCAAATACTGCTCCCCAGGCACTGCCCACTGCTTCTACACATATGGGATTAATGCAGAGGTCACATTTTGCTGTTGTGCACTGTGGGCTGTGTTCACAATGACAAACAATCACCACACACACACACACACTCCTCCTTTAGTTCAGAAGTGGTTGTTCAACTTCATGCTCTGCTGGTTGATATTCCTTTCTGGGGTCGATTTCCTGTGGTGTATATGCATGGTGATCTGCAGAAACTGGATGATTTTACATGTTGAGTGTGTTTTCTGCATTTTCTGGAAAGTCATGTATTACTATTTGTTTTAATGTTTAAATGTAATAAACATTTAATGTTTATTTTGTACTTTTTTCATGTAAAACAGATGGCAGACAGTCTATTTTACTTTCTGTGTTAATACTGATTTTTACCCTTTTACACTTTCACCCAAAAAACCCCAAATTGAAGAAGCGGTTTAGAGAATGGACGGGTGGAAGATGAATAAAGGCAGTCAGACACACACACACACACACCCATCAGCCACAACAGGAAAACCACTGACAGGCTAAGTGAGTAACATTGATTATCTTGTTACAGTAGCACCTATCAAGGGTTTGTTGTCAAAAGAAGGACAACCGGTGATTACTGATGCATGTGGAGGGCGAGAACTGCCTGGTCTTATCTCCCATCACACCTTGCTGCACATCAGAGTGTCCATGCAGACCCCTGTCCATTGCTGAAAGTCCAATCAGAGGCATTAGGACTATAGAGCGATGGAGGAAGGTGGCAGTCATGTTTTCTTCTACATCATGTGGACGGCCGGGTGTGTGTGCATCGCTTACCTGGGGAAGACATGGCACCTGCATGCACTAAGGGAAAAAGGCAGTGTGACGCTATGGGCAATATTCTGGAAAATCTTGGATCCTGGCATTCACGTGGATGTTACTTTGACACCTAGCATCAACCTAAACACTGTTACAGACCAAGTTAACCCCTTCATGTTAACAGTGTTTCCTAATGGCAGTGCCCTCTTTGGCTGCCACACATGGGAAAGTGACTATTTGTCATTGTGAACACACTCAAGCGCCATACCTAAAAGTGACCTCTGCATTTAACCAAATCACATTACCCAGATCTTAACCTGCTGCAAACATCTTGATACCAGGACACCTTTAGAGGTCTTGTGGAGTCTACCCCTAAATGAGTCTCAGCTGTTTGGGTAGCACAGGGTGGTGCACAGTATTAGGCAAGTGACTGTAATGTCACGGCTGATTGGTGTATGTTTAGACTGCTAGAGCAACGTCGTGAAGGGTCTGCAGTTGATGTAACAGATGATGTAGCAGAGAGAACACATTGTTATTTATTACAGCTGGTGTTTAAGTAATAATGTAGTTTGTATAGGAGTGCGTAACGATGTTGAAAAGGTTCACAAAGATAATAAAGATAAGAACAGGTTGTTTAAAGCACTTAAACTGAGTTCTGCTCCCTCCTGATAAAACTCTGATGGAATTTCAGGGGATTTTTAAATGTGATTCTCTTATCTTACCCACCCAGAGAGAGGGAGTCAATTTGTGCTCTCTTGCACTCCTGGCCACAGATTGCTGTGGGATCATCAGAGACTGAGCTCCTATCTGTCACAATACAACCTGTCAATGTAAACAATCAAATTAAAAAGGGATTTGACTTGATGGAAAGACTTTATTTTAATCATGCAGTCGTGTTATTTGGACCCTGTATTAGACATTTTTGCTGTGCTTTGTCATTTTTTGACATTGAACCATGCAGATAAAAATCAAGTGTAAAAGATCACAGCGCACTAGGAACTGTGACCATCGATCACCACAGGGGTTCTGACTGACCTGTACTTTCAACCAGATTTTTTAATTATTATTATTATTAATATTATTATTATTATTATTATTATTATTATTATTATTATTATTATTATTATTATTATTACTATGACATTTCTTCTTTCCTCTGTCACCATTGGTTTGCTCATTAGGTGCTTGGACCCAGATCCTGTAAAAGTGCTTTCTGACACTGTAAGTTATAAATAAAAAACTTTCTGAGGGGACTAATGAAAGCCCATCTTCCACCACCGATCCTCACCATGTTCTACAGAGGGACCATTGAGAGCATCCTGAGCAGCTGCATCACTGTCTGGTTTGGAAATTGCACCGTCATGGAGCGCAAGACCCTGCAGCGGATAAGGAGACTCTTACACACTCAAGGACTGTCAGCACACACACACACTTAACTAGACCTTAACTTACATTTATTACTTATACTGTACTTATGCTGATTCATTCTTCCTGCTCCTGTTTCATTGGTTACAATCAAAGTATTGTATTTTTGCACATCCTGCTACCTCACACCTGGTGGTCCCATAACTGCACTGTTTTGTTTTGTACCTGTCTGTCTTTGCACTGTCTTTGCACTGTCCGGCAATGCTTGCACATCTTTGCACACAATGCACTTTATGTTAGTTATGTAGTGTTTGTGGTACTGTGTTCCATGTAGCACCATGGTCCTGGAGGAATGTTGTTTCGTTTCACCGTATACTGTGTGAACTGTATATGGTTGAAATGACAATAAAAGTCTACTTGACTTGACTTGAATTACCACTATATAAATAAAAGTGAATTGAACTGAAATATTAACTTCATAACAACAATTATTACGCATTAACATGAATCAAATATACAGCATAATAACAGTTGTATAAGGGCTAACTACAAAATAGCCTTCACATATGTGCTTTCTGTAAATCAACACCTATGGAAGTGTGTTGCTCATCAGTGATACTCTAGATGTGCTCACCCCATGCTCTCTCTCTTCCTGTCTCTCTCTCTCTCTCTCTCTCTCTCTTTCTCTCACTCTGTTCCAGATGTGAAGAGACACATGCTGGACTGCAGAGACGAAACTGCAAGAGGTTTGTATTAAAAGAGCGACAGAAGACATTAATAGAGAGCGAGTGTGTTGGCTTGCATTTTGGCAGAGAGGGTCACTGATGTGAATTGCATCTCGCCTCCACTCTTCACCCCTTCGCTGAAGCTAGCCGGCGGCTGCCTGTGTGTCGCGGGGAAGACCGTTTGAACTGTACCATTTCACATTGAATTTCACACGGATTTGTCTCTATTCGGGCCCACTCAGCATGCCTCACTTTTCAGTGACACCCTGGTGATTTGGCCAGCTGTGAGCATCTCCACCGCCAAATGCGTTCTGCTGCCCAACACCACAGATAATGATGTTAGCTTATTTGACAAACACATTCATTCAAGCTTCATTTAGCCTTCGGCCAACTCTCTCTGACTCGACGTCCTGGAAAAAGCTCAAGCCTATCATTAAGATGCGTGTGTGTGTGTGTGTGTGTGTGTGGCCCAGAGGGTGAATTGGACAAACAAATTATTTGTGGACTAGGAAAGTATCTCTCCAGTGCTTTTTCTGAGAAGTGACTCTTCACGTCATGCCGAGTCCTCACAGATGGATAGAATGGTACTGGACACAAGCCATAGAGTTTTGCCACACAGGCCAACCACTGTGCTTTAAGGACAAGCAGTAGCGGACCCCTTATGGCCTCTGACCGAGGTGGTACACATAAGTGGAACACAGCGTCCTATAGACGTGCTCTGTTTTTGATAAATGGGGAAAGAATGCGCATCAGTGCTGCTGCTCTTTATTTATCCTAACCAGCCTAAATACAGGCGTAATAGTGTATGCAGAATCCACTCATGCAAGTTTCATTACGTGTGCAGTTAGAATTTTTGAAAGAAAGCGTTAAAACACGGTTTATCTCTCCATAATGGACTTTTGCAGCACATCAAAAATTCCTGCCACCTTCCACTAAGCCAGGTCTGTTCACAATAGAGCACGATTACCGTTAGATAAGACCCCTACACACCTAATGGCAATAAGCCATTAGATCTAAAAGACTCTCTGCCTCTCCCTGCGTTCACTTCTTTAAAAAAAAGAAAATCTCTGCAAAAATAATACCTGGAACTGTGACGTTAGAACCGATCTTTAGTTAGAACCGATATAATCATCCTCTAAATGCAGAGAGCACATATTCTCCATTTATCCTGATGTAATTTTTCCCTTTCTGCCTCCCATTTTTTCACTGGTTCCTCCGACACCTGGGAGATCAGGCAACTGACTGCAAGAAGTGAGATGATGTGGTTTATGGAGGTAATACATGGAGAAAATTATCTTTGTATCTCTTAATATTTCTTATACATGTATTAATTGCATAAAACATTGTATGTAATGAATTCCAGCTACTGCTACTGTTGTTCGGCTACATTTTGACCTGTAACGGTGATTTTGAGTGTAATTAAACCATTTTTTCCAGAGTTTCTATGAGTTGATTTGTACTAATGTATTTCACCAGAGACACTGTAAGGAGGAGGCCACTCACTGGAAGAAAAATAAACGGCCTGTAAGGCTCAACATAGCATCTGTTTACAGGGAAAGTACACTCTTCAATAAAGAAAAAGAGGCAATTCGCCTCATGGAAATGTGCACCCTCGTTGAGGAGTATTGTATATGCTATTGCCAGAACAACCTGAAAAATGTACAATATTTCATACGACCCTTGAGAGAGCGGCCTTGTCTTGAATGAGTGGAAGTAACTGCCTGAGTGTTTTGCCAAGTAATGGTCAAGTGTACAGAATGGCCATATAATTTATATATATATAGGCTGCTTTTGGCCTTAACTGTGCCAGTCAAGCTTTACTCCCATGCCACCTGGATGCTTGGATTTTGAAATTTTCCAGTCTTTCTCAAAGTAGTGGGAATAAAATGGACCAGGACATGTCCCCAGCACCCCAAGTGTAAATGACTACACTTCGAACACAACATGCATCAGTGAGCCCCACTTTTTACGTGTAAAAAGTACATTCTGAATGTTTGGCTCGTGCACACATGGAAGATGGAGGGCAGGTGGAGGAACTTTTCTCTAAAGAGATGGCAGGATGGACAGCAGCTTTTACAGGGTCATAGAAAGAATGCCCTCCAACACACATGGTGACTGAACAGACTGGCCCAATCCACACCACATGCCTCAGTTCTCTCATCCCATCGTTCTGCTCTTTCTCCAGGTCTCAAAGGGTACTGGAGTTTTTGTGCGTATCTCTCCATTTACAGAACCTAGATTATGAAGGAATAGTTAAAGTATCTTGGTCATAAGTATCTTACTTCAAACGCACAGCTAATAACTGTTCTAGGTTGACTGGGGCTCCGAAATTGCTCCTCAGCCCCTTCAAGTGTGGAGCTTGCATCAACAACTCCTTAAACTGACCAATGGATGTTCTGAAGCAAGTCAGGAAGCAGTTGTGATAGAGTTTCAGCCTGTATGTAGCATCCTCCTATCCCTTAGCACTATTAAGCAGAGGGGCTCTGGGTTCAAACTACTAGGTTTAATATCAAGGTCTACAACTCAAAAAACAAGCATATTTCTTTTTTTTTTTAAATTAGTTTGGGCTTAGCTAATGTAATAAACGTACCATGTCTAAAATAACAACAGTCACACGTTAGTATCAAAAACTTAACATTTTAATTTTGTGAAACCAAATCAATCTCTAAACAATTGTAAAATTAGGGAGTAGCAGACTAACTGCAATCAGTGTACACCAGTTCTTTGGTGTAAGCTATGATCAATCTCAAATAGCACTGATACATAGCAGTAAACAGTTCTGAGGTCTCGGAAACTTGCGAAGGGTATGAACGATGCTTCAGGGTCGCCAAATTTCACATTAATCACTCACAGCGCACATCATAGCCCACATCACACATATTGTTGGTTATTGCTATCCGGTGTCGACCAAAGGAGGATGGGTTCCCCATCTGAGCCTTGGGGTTTCTTTCTACAGCTAGGGAGTTTTTCCTTGCCTCTGTCGCCCTTGGCTTATTGGGGGCTCTGACCTGGTTCCTGTAAAGCTGCTTTGTGACAACGTTAGTTGTAAAAACTGCTATAAAAATAAACTTGACTTGACTTAATGAACAACCCCCCGCGGTGCAGGCCTAGTGGCTTGGGTGAGGTGTGGCCGTAAAAACAATAACTGGCCCCTTCACTCACAAGAGCAAAAGAAAACCGAGCATGACCTCGGAGAACGAAACCCGTCCTAACTGGATACCAGCAGACAAAAACAGTAGTCGGGGTGGTGTCCACCAATGCCAGAGGAACTCTGAACAACATGGAAGCACAATCTGGTTAAAGCTCTCCCCAAATGTTCATGCACTTGACCTCCGTCGTTGTTCAGTCTCAGTGTTCAGCCCAGCGCAACTCAGTGTGTCTGTAGTAGCTCGTAGCTACCAGCTAATACTAGTCACAGCTACCAGCTAATGCTAACCGCGGCTACCAGCACACGACCAAACAGGTTTAGTAAGTTGCAAGTTGCAGTTGCCAGCGTTGGTAGCTCTGTAAAATAACTACCTGTACCCACTGTTGAACTAGCAGCTAGTTGCTTGCCTTTTATTCTCCTCCCCTCCTCTTGTTTTTCGACTTTTCTCTTGTCCCACCTCTCTATTAGTATAACACAGCCATACACTTAGTCGTTGGAACCGCGCGCTCGCCAAGTGCATTTCCACCTATAGTGACTAGACTGTTTGGCACGTTAAAGAAACAGAGACATATTTCACAATGACTATGAATTGCAATGAACTGAATTGTGAACTAAATGCAATTGATTTTACACAAGAAAACTACAACTGTAGTTTAATTACAGCACAGCTACACAATTATTTTGTAAAAGAACAAGCACCAGCACATTATCACCAGTTTATTGTCATGTGATCATTTATGTGGAACATTCGCAAAAGTGTGTTTAATGTAAACATTAATGTTGTGTTAAATTTATCAGTGATTTTTTTTACACTGCTGCATCAATTATTTGTGTCGCAATCTGTAAAAAAGCCCTTTAGCCTTAAAACTGAATGAAATTCAGAAAGAAATATTTTCCAATGGGGAATTGTATTATGAACAGTCAGATGTGCTGTACAGAAAAAAACTACACTCTGATGCTTGTTTGAAAGAAAAAAAAATCCTTAAACATTTGTGGCTTCTGCACATTAAGCACTTGATCATCGTCTCATGAGATGAACAGGGCAAAATAATGGGCAAGCACTTAAATATGCAGCAGCAAGCAGCGGACAGCATGACCCTATAGCAGGAATGCCTTTTGACACAAGCTGTAAACCATGTACTCAATATACCAGAGCCTCTGCGGTGGAATGTTTTTAGTGAGAAGGGGGACTGACACCCCTTCTCTCTCTCTCTCTCTCTCTCTCTCTCTTTCTCTCTCTCTCTCTCTTTCTTTCTCTCTGAATACCTCTCTCTGGGCCCGTCTGTAGAAGAACCTGGCTATGAATCAGGAGACACATGAAACAAACCACACTGAGAGAAGCAATAGTGGCCTAGTGGTGAAATGGAGAGACGGGCCCACCCAGAGGGGTCTAAGACTTTCAGACCAGGGTTCAAGCTACCCCTGTGTCGGAGTACTGCTGCATGCTCACCTAAGATAGCAGAACTCAAAATAATTAGGGCAACCCTAAGTAAAATCACAAAATCAAAACTCAGAGGTTCATACCAGCCACGTTTAGGGTCTGTTACACATATGTGAAAGTGACTATATGTCTGTGAACACACCCCATCACACAGAGTGCACCACAACAAAATGTGACCTCTGTGACCTCTGCACACGTGGAGCACCAGGCAGCAATCAACAACGCCTGGGGAGCAGTGTAGCAGGACGGAACCTTGCTCAAGGGTACATTAGTGGTACCTTGGTCAAGACTTGTGCCTTCAACCCTCCAATCACATGGTCCAGTCCAGCCACCACTGCCCACAATATTTGTTTCTTTATTTTTTTATGTATGTAAAAGTGTTAAAAAAGCTTATATGAGAAAATCAACACAATTATTATCGACTGAAGTGAAAATTTGTCATTGTGAACACACTCAAGCACTACAGCAAAGTGTGTCCTCTGGATTTAACCCATCACACATGCACACGTGGAGCAACGGGCAGTTATCAACAGCACCCGGGGAGCAGTTTAGCGGGATGGTACCTTGCTCAAGGGAACCTCGGTGGAGCCTGGGTAGGGACTTGAACCTGAGACCTTCAGGCCCCTGGGACTTGAACCTGCAACATTCTGTTCACATGGCCAAGGTCCTAACCACTAGGCCACCACTGCCCCTAATGGAAGGTCTCCATTTCAAGTCCCAGCCCAGGTACCACTGAGGGACCTTTGAGCAAGGTATCATCCTACCACAATGCTCCCTGGATGGTATTGACAGCTGCCTGCTGCTCCACCTGTAATACCCTGACTCAGAGCTCTTACTTCCTACATTTCAGAATTAGAGGCAGAGAATGAAGATCCTCAATTGCTGTGTAATAGATGCACCAGGTCAGACGAGCACTTTCTCTCATTTACTTTATTGAGAAGTGGCTTATCGTCTCGCTCATTACAGATTAAACGGGATGAAAGGTAATGAGAGATGAATTATTCATGTCAGTGATCTCTGTCTCTCATACCCTCTGATTAACACTGTGAGCAGTGAGAAGTTACACCTCCTAATTTATCAGCTTTTGTGACCGAACGATTTACACGTTTACACTTTTAGTGGGAAACCGAATAATAGGCCTTTAATGCAAGCCCCATATAACCCAATGCGCTGTCCAACAATACCTGAATTTACTCCAAAATCGTTCCAGTTTCTGATGATGAGGAAACTCAATAGGCCAAACTCGATAAGAGAAAACCTGACTGGCTGCATGTATCACCGAGTTTAAGGCCTTTGAGCGTAACGCCGGTCTCAGGGATCACATCATGAACGAGTCCATTAAGCCTTAATGGGACTGATAAAAACCTGAGAGGAAGCAATAGAGCAATTACCAGACATATTTATAGCGGATGTAAAATTGCCCCTTGTTATAGGATTTGGAGTGAATTATGCTCTGACGTCACCGGGCTGGAAGAAACAAAAGCAGCGGGCATGCGCACGTCCAACCTGCTGTTTTCCTTATCATTTGAGCCGTGAACCGCAGGTCATTCTAACGCTGAGAGGATTTTGTTTCCCATTCCGCATGGATATAAACAAGCAGATGAAGAGAGCACTCGAGTGCACTTCATCACATAGATGTGAATGATGGAAATTAATTTGTCCAAATCATTTAAACAGTCTACATAATGCATGAATAGAGTGTTTGAGTGCGGTGCTCCTCGCTTCACAAATTGCCCTTATATTTATGACTGAAGAGTCTTGCATTCGTATTTCTCATGAAATTGGTCTTTTTTTTTTAAGCTAAGTGATTTTTGTGGGAATTTTTTTTAATATTTTCCTTATCATTTTTATTTCCATATCGTTTCATATGTATCACTTTGAAATGTCTTGTAATTGCACTTATGCTGTGCTTTATTGCGTATTTTTCCTATATTCAAGGACTCTTATTCCAAGCTGGGAAGCTCAGGAGTATTTTGGACTCTAACCTCAGAACTATTGATTCATTCTCTGAGCAAAGCATCATTGGAAGTCGCTCTAGAGAAGAGAAGTCTGCTAAATCCCATAAATGTAAATCTTTTCAGGCTAGCTATAGAAGGTATATCCACCAACTGTTTAGGCCATTTTTCATATAAATGTACCCTATCCAGCTCTCAGTGCGTGACCTATCAGCAGCCTTGAACACAATTAGTCACATTCTTTTATCTGTTTTCTCTGACATGGGCATCTCAGGCAAAAGGCATTCTTGTTCTCAATCTTACATCACTAGGTGGTCTTTCAGTGTCATGGCAAGGAAATCCATTCCTTCTCTCCACAGGGGTGCCCCAAGGCTGGGATCCATTCTGTTTGCAATGAATACCACGTATTTCTGCTTGCATCGCTTCTCATTTCACCTGTAGGCAAATGAGATTCAACTATGTCATTCCCATCACATGCATCACTTGAAGCACTGAGCTTGTTTCTGACATACCAGTATAGATGCTAATCGCCTCTTTATAATGTTTTAGCAGGTCTGCCGGCATATAAACATATAGTGAAAGCATTTGAACCATCACACATGGAGCAGCAGGCAGCTATGAGAAGCACAGTGTAGTGAGATGGTATCTTTTCAAGTTTAATCTGGGCTGGGACTTGAACCTGCAACCTTGTGTTCATAAGGGCAAGGTCCTAGCACTATGCCACCACTTCCCATATATGTATGAAGCACATTTTTGTATCCTAGACTTTTCCAATAAAAAGAAGATTACAAAAAAGGATTGAAAATGAATTGGTGTTTTGTGCTTGACCTATCTGTCTATCTAGGTCTGTACATCCCTCATAGGACAATGAAACATACCATATGATATAAAATAAGATCTTTTTACCAATCATAGTGCTCAAAATGTCAGACCATGTTTAATCAAATGTACATTTAACCCCAAATATAGATGATGGGTGATGTCTGAATTTTTCTTTAGTTTTGTACTGGAGCTAAAAGGATAATGCAGATAACAAACTGTAAAGATGTTACATAGGACTAATATATAGGACTTATTTCTAAGTACTATATAAAGATTATGTAAAGATGTCAGCTGTGCCGCACCCTTTTGATAATTTGCTAGATAACATTACATGCATACAGTGTAAAAGTACACACATTTAAAGCACTTCACTCAGAACCCTTGCTTTAGGAGAACTAGGCTAAAATGCTAAGCTAGCAGACAATGTCCACCTTTGGGGCCATTAAGAGTGATGGATGATGCGAAGTGGGCAGTGGTGCCCTGTGGACTGTTGGGAGAGGTAATGGATTACTTTACTTTTTGACAGTGCTCTGAGAGTCAGAGATGGACTTGCCAAGCTGAAGAGTGAGCACAAAACGAGGTCTGAGGATTATGGAAAAGGTCATTGGTCTTGCTTGTGCTACACAAATAAACATACAACTCGTCCGTCAATTTGGAAGAAAAAAATGCTAAGGAAAAAATGTAGGGTCATGTTACTGAGCCACCAATAGCAATAAAACCTTCAACCAAACACTTCCAATAAAGGAAGAGTTGCCTTTCATATCGCCATGGAGGAATTTTAGTAGTAGTAGTAGTAGGTTTATTGTCATTTTCACAGTATACACAGTACACAGTAAAAACGAAACAACGTTCC
>JBBPDA010095210.1:0-11639 GCA_037974385.1 Arnoldichthys spilopterus
GGTTTCTGTAAAGCTGCTTTGTGACAACGTCAGTTGTAAAAAGCGCTATACAAATAAACTTGACTTGACTTGACGTGAACCAGGCTGATTAAGACCTAGAATCTGGTCTGATTGTAAAATTAGTCGGATAAAAGAGTTGTTTTTTCATCTCCAGGTTCTTCTCCGCTGCTTCGGAGCGAAAAGCGACGTTTTCCTGACCATGTTCTCTTCTTAAAATTACATTCACCCTCCTAGAGCAGTGTGTTGAATGCGCTGACTACTCACGCTTATGGCATAAATTGGAGCATGAATATTTTCTGCCCAATTTGCATTTTTACCACTACAGATAGCTGAGCAGTTTAGAATTACTCTGCATGAAAATTACAATGACACCAAAGTGAGGATAAGACCAACTGAACGTAGAACAGTGTGAGCACCTGAAGCCAGGGTAACTTGATTGCAGAGCTGACAAATATGATGATATTTGTCATTATCGTGATAAATTGTGGTCACGATATTCTTTTTTGAGCTTGAAATCATTAGTACTTTGAACACACAGTCAAACTTTGTGATTAATTTTAAGGAGCATCGCTAAGTCTTGCTTACGTGAACATAATGTACCGCGGTGTGAAAAACACTGAATAATTATAATATATATTTTTTTTAGGATAAAATGGCACTTTTTTCATCTTAATACATATCGTGACATATCGCATATCAGGGAAATCTTTCAAAATATCGTGATGAGATATTTTTGCCATATCGCCCCACCCCTACTCAGTGCTTGAACCAGCATGACAAAGTTTAAAAAAACATTGCCTTACACAGAATTCTTGCTAACTGTTGCTAACTAGACTTATGTAATTTTCATGCCTCAATATCAGTCTTGCAGTCTGCTTATGTTTCACTCAACGTTGTTTGCTGTAATGACCTTTTTGGCTTGATACTTGCTCACTCTCCCTAACTCCCTACAGCTTTGGCAGGCAGCGGGGGGGAAGACGAGGCTGTGAATGCATCACTTTGGAGCCATCAGAAATGATTGTGGTGAGTAGACCCTTCGGTTATATGGCGTAAGATCGAAAGCGAAGTGTAAGTGCAGATGGGCAGCGGATCTGTCAGGAGATGCATTCTTGTGATAAACATGGTCAAACTTGGAACGGGGTGTTAACATCAATCCAGTAGAACCGGTTTGGAGCATCGTGGGTCCTGCAAAGTTATGCATACCAGAAAAGTTGACCATTGATCAAAATGTAGCAGAAGTGACAGTGGTGGAGAAACAACAGTGACCTTATTCTGTCCCTCCCAAAAGAAACATGGTGGAGAATCAAGAAAGAAAAGGGTGGTCATTAAGGGTTTATGCAAAATTAGGGCAAATATGTAATTTTCAGATAAAGCTGAACAATTTTTAATATTATTATTAATAATAATAATGACATTTTCATTGCTATTATTATTATTTTTTTTAATAATTATTATTATAAATACAAATATTATTATTATTATTATTGTTGCTATTTTTATCTTTAATAATAATAATAATAATAATAATAATAATAATGGCATTATCATTGCTATTATCATTATCATTATAATTATTACTATTATTATTATTGTTATTATTATTTACATTTTGTTATAATTTCTAAAATATACTACTAATAATAATGACATCATTGTCATTATCATTACTGTCATTACTATTATTATTATTATTATTATTATTATTATTTCTATTTTTATCTTTATAATAATAATAATATTAATAATAATGACATTATCATTGCTATTATCATTATTATTAGTAGTATCATTACTATCATTACTATTATTATTTTTATTGTTGTTGCTATTTTTATCTTTGCTATAATAATAATAATAATAATAATAATAATAGCAATGATTATGCCATTATTATCATTACTATCATTGCTATGAAGTCTTATAATGTATAAGCTCCTTTTTAATTGTAAGATGTTATAATATTGAATATGTCCGTGTTCATAGTAATTGACTGTCATTATAAAATGTAATGAAAGATCAGTATTTAGAGTGTAACCCATTTTATCTTTACTGAGATTCATATTTGGTGTGAAGTAAGTGCCTGACTGTAAAAGGATCAATAATGGTTAATGGTGTATGCCCTACCAGTGATCAGTTATTGTTACTTGCCTAAAACATCTATATTGATGCAGCCATATTTGTCTGGCAGTGGTAACAGTGTAGTGTCTACTGTTGTGCACACAAGCAGTGGTCATAGAAAAACAAAATCTCAATATTTTTGATAGGCCAGCTGATTAGCTTTCTCAGAATGCCTGGAGCTCAGCGCGGTGCGGGAAGCTGGGTTATGTAATCTTGTTGTTGACCGACATGATTTTCATCCCGGTCTCACCCTACAATCAACCAAACAAGCCATCGCAGACGTAAACACTAATGTAGTCCTGATGGCGCGAACGTGCCGTTTGCTCTTGTGGGGTCGTCATATGACGAAGAATAATCTGATCTCACTTAAATGCAGGAAGATTAGACTTGTTAGGGACAGCGAAAACTTGTAATCTGTGTCTTCACACCTTCTATGATTGTGCCACAGGAGTCCCTAGAGTGGGATTTTCCAGTGTAAAGACTAGGAAATGAGGTATCATGAAGGTGGTAGGAACTTATGCAGTGGTTATCGCTGTCGCCTCACAACTAGAAGGTCCTGGGTTCCATCCCCAGGTCGGCCACGGGTGCCTTTCCAGCTTGTGGTTTAGGTTGATTGGTAACTTGAAATTGCCCATAGGTGTGAGTGGTTGTCTGTCTAGGTGTTGCCCTGTGATGGGTTGGCCTCCTGTTCTGGGTGTACCGTTGGTTGGGCCTGTACTTAGCTGCGATTGTCTCCAGCATCCACACGACCCCAAATAGAAGAACGGGTTTGGAAAATGATGGATTGACCCAGGTGTGATTACTGATGGTTGCACAACATGCCTTATGTCTGCTGGTATGTATTGGACGTCACAGTTGGCAGTTGGCCAGGTGTGAAAACACATTTTCTAGTGACAGTTCAGCTGCGTTTCTTTCTTTTTCATTGGCTAAAGCCACTGACAAGTAGAAATACGCCATGTGTCATCGTGTAGCCACTCTCCGGACATTACAAAACACATTAGCACATTCAGTGTGGGGTTCTCAGCCTTTTTAGACGTAGATGTAATCAGACTGACACAAATCTGACAGGTGAGCACTGTACCTTCCCATTTACAACAGTCAACACAACAGTGAGAGGCATTAAACTCTTCATGGCCACTATTACAGGATTTAGACGCATGCACACAGTAAACACGTGAACAGTCAGGGCAAAAACAGGTTGGTACTTGTTGAGGATATCCCAGCAGCACTTGGAGGAAACCCAAAATCTGCTAGGATACGTGTGGTGTCCAGGAAAAGGGCAACAGTGGATAATTGATCAAGCTTCAGACCGTTTCCAGTTACCCAACATACTTTCTTACATTTTTATAGAAATTAGTGTGTAACATGGTACTTGCATGTAATACAGCGTCCGAAACGGCATAAGCTCTTCCTGATTGGTTGTTGATTGGTACCTACCACCATCACTGGTTAGTTTTGCCCTGGCCCTGACAAGACTTAACGCATATAAGACCTCTTTTCCACTGGGGTAGTCTAGGCCCTGGTGCGGAACCAGTTCTACCTTTTGAGTGCCTTTTGAGAACCAGCCCACATTACGACAGGGCTTTGAGAACCCAGCGTCGCACCAAACCCACCTCACCTTTCTGTGATCCCTTTGATGCATTTTCTCCTCAGTACGTTTACCATTTCTGAAGCCTGAAGCCATATCGATATCTGGTCTTAGTTCCTCATATACTTTGTTCGTTCTCACACTTCCTGCCAGTTTCTCTTGCATTATTGTGGAAACCCAAAGTGCCAACAAAGCATTGATCTCTTCCATGGCTTGACACTTCCACATCGCTCTTGCTTTCGTTCATGTTTTTTTTTTTTTGACAAAACGGTGGCACATAATTAGCCACTGATGTCAGTGGTTCCAACTTTTGGACCGGCAGTTTCGTGGAGCTGTGCCGGTGTCAGCTTTTTGGCACCAGGACCAGCCTTGGTTTTTGGTGGAAATGCCAACTCGTTATGGAATTGGAGCCAAAACATGTATCAAAAAAGCAAACTGACCAAGTACAGGGTCAAAGGGGAAGGCTTTGAAATTTTGATTTGCTTGGGTAAAAAAATATTTCAAGCTCAGTGCTCATGGAGTTTGACACGTGTGCCATTTCAATCTCAAAGAACCACCAAGTCAGGTTTATCTCTGTTGCGCTTACAATAAAGCTTTACGGAAGCTGGGTCAGAGCATCCAATGAGCAAGCCAAAGGCGAGAGAGGCCAGGAAAAACTAGACATGACTCTTCTTCACTTGTAAGCATGCACCTGCTTTTCCTAGCGTTTAGAAAGCGAGGAAGGACATTCAGTAATCACATCTAATGGGCTCTTACTCAAGAGTTCCTCTAGAGGAAATGAACAGAGCAGAACCTCCATATCTAGTCAACCAGGCTGCTGTCGGCAGCGTAAACATTTAGGCCAACACTCCTGACCAGCTCTAGAGTTTTGCACGTTCACTGTTTGTGAGTTTGCTCCCTCTTGGTTGCAGGACGACTTCCTTTTCATGTTATCAATGCAATGAGCGTGTTTTTTTTCTTAGCCTTGCTATCATTTTAATGTACTTAAAGGGATAGTTTGACAATTTAAAATCAATCAAAGTGGTGAATTTGATAAATTTTTTCTTTCCCTGTCCCAATTAAAGGCCATGCTGCCCCATGTTCAAAGGTGGCGCACACAGACAACACTGGTACATTTCTAAGCTATTGCAATCAGGGTAAAATGCGCTCGAGACATGGGATTTGGATTATAAGTCAAAATAACGTTAATAGGCTTAAGACACAGGTTTCTGAGCAGTGTAAAATGGGCATGAGCTACAGGATTCCGATCCCTGTTATATGGCCTCCAGATGCAGGATTCTGATTGAGCTGTGCAGCAGTATTTTTTAACACAACGCACTACAAGACAAAGGGAAGCTAGTTGGCTCAACATGTGCTTTTTCTGAAGGTATGAAGTCATCAGTATTGCTAAATGCAAGCTGCTCTGCCCTGAACTGACATCATAAGACAAGCAGCCTTAGCAAAACACCCCATGCAAAAGCAGCAGGTTCGTCAAGTGTGGCAAAGTTTCTGTGGCAGAACTAGCCGACGGTTTGCATAGCTGTACGTTTTCACATCGACCTTTGTACCAGCATGTATCGTACATCGTATGTGTGCTTCAGAAAAAGCTTGGTCTCTCTTTTTTGAGATAACTGAAGAGCTCAGTGCTGTTTTAGATGCCTGAGGTTTTGAAATGTGTGCTAAATATGCGGTTTATTGGTGCCTGCTACCATTACTTGCTGTTTTTACACTGGAGCTTGAAGCCTAAAGCATCCAAGACCACTTTTTCCCGGTTCTAGTGCAGAGCACGTTCTACCTTGGTGCCTTTTTAGAACCAGAACGACTTCGAGGACCCCACCTGTTCATAAAAAGCAGCAGCAGTTTGCGTAGCTGATGCTATTGTACAGTAGTGTTTATTAGACTTTCACATTGCGCTAGCAGTATTCGCTTACATGCAGCTTGAATGCAGCATCATTCATACTGCTACTGTGCTGTTTCTGTGTTGGAATGTAACTTGTCTGTCATGTTGTTTGACCTGTCTCTGCACGGGCAGATGTTTATAACGATTTTATTGTTCCGGTTGTGACATGCCTGCAATAGTGCCACCTCGTTTATGTAAAAACACATTTTTACAGATTATTAAAGAGCGAAAACACATCGAATCTTCAAATTTGGTAGGCATGTGCTCTGGAGGTCAGAGAATCAAGTAATGTCGAAGTTTGGGTGTTTTGTCTGGTGGATTAATTACGGATCCTGGCGTTTTAAATGACAATTGTGTTCGCGACAGTGCTGAAACAGCCAGCAGGGGGCAGTGCAAATATTAATCGTATCGTGAGGCTACAGCGACAGTGAGGAGAGAGATCAAAATGTATGAGCTTTAGAATATTCTTGGTGCCAATAGGATCCCATAGGAAAAAATTGCTTAGACCTCAAGACTTAGACTATGGAATGACCACATGACTTCAGAGTTCTGAAGCAAGGTCTCCAAACATTTGAATGGTCTCTCTACCACTCTCTCTCTCTCTCTCTCCTCATCTTTACGTTGTGGTGTTGGCAGAGGTGCTCGTGTCCTGTTCTGATGGATGATTGGATGAGGAGAGGGCTGCTCCTGTCATTTTTCTCCCATCCCCTCCCTCCCCCTCATTCCTTGTCTTCCCTTTGATGGATGGCGACAGAGCTCCGATATGACAGCTCCTCGCTTCTTTTCTTCTTCTTCTTTTTTTTTTTTACCTTAACCCTCATTCCTGCAGTTTGTACGCCTCTGCTCCAAAGCTACACACCTCGTATTCTTTCCATTGGTTCATGATTTGTTTCTCCAACCTAAATCCGAGCTATTGGTACTACAGGAAAGCTGCTGGAGGGGAAAATTCCATAAAGTGCCGTCCAGGCACGCACAGCATTTTTGTACTATTTACAAGTTATTTCAGGCACCGGCAGCAGTCTGTAGTAACAGCGTTCGCCCCGCGTGTGTCGTTCAGCTGCGATTTGCGAAAGAAGGCAGTGGAAGAAGTTGGCTTCAGTAGGGATTGTTCCTGTACGAGTGGGTGGGGGAAGGCGGAGGGGGAGGTACAGCATAGGCCCAGATTTGTTTTCTTCACTCGTCTTTGTTTTTTACACGGCTCCCGCGTGCTTTCTTTGCTGTCCGAGAGGCCGCTGTTACTAACACATGGCGGAAAAGGGAAAAAGCCTGTGCTTTAATTAGAACCGACAGACTTTCAGCTTGATCAAAATCGAGAGTCATTGTGCACGCAGTAGACAAACTCTGCAGTTCAGCTCACAGTGAGTGTGGCTCGCTGTAGTTATGTACGTAACGCTATTCCATTAGGACGAATCCGGTTTATTCACACACCTAAATTTCAAGGCGCACTGAAATGAAAAACCTTGACTGATACTGGAATTTAGAACAGACTGAAATCTGTCAATAAATCAACAAAATCTTACAGAAGGCAAAGAGTGAGAGTGGCCACTATTAGGCCGCGTCCACACGGACGTCTGGATTAAGCGTTTTCCTGACGTTTGTGGCGTCAGGTGAGCCCGGATCAAACACCAATGTTTTTCTGCACGTTGAAGCGAATCAGAACGCCCACACCAGCTTTTGGGGCTCGCGTTTGGTTGGCTGCGCGTTCGGATGGCATCAAAAAAACGTTTTCTAGCCGTCAATTTTTGCCGAAATCTGGATAAGCGCAAAGAAAACTTTTGTTTTGTTACATGCTGTTAGTTTAGCTCTGGAGGACTACAGCCATCCCATGATCCTTCAGTCAGAGTGTGATCCCAGTAGCGGCGACCATATTTTCGCCGAGGATTTTTAACACTATACAAGATGTGAATGCCAAATTTTGAATGTATGGTCTAGGATCAATGCCATACTGCAGCCCAGACTGTAATACTGTATGTTCACCTGTGGGGGCAGTAATCAGTGTTTTTAAATCTGTGGGGTTTGAGCTTCATCCTGCACTGTATTAGTGAAATATGGATCAGTGGCTTTATTTAGACATAAACCTTGATGTCGTTGTGTTAAAAATCCTCCTGATATAGCGAAAATATTGTCGCAGCTACTGGGATCAAACTCTGACTGAAGGATCATGGGAAGGCTGTAGTCCTCCAGAGCTAAACTAACCACATGTAAACGCAATTAAGACATTTTCTTTCCGCTTATCCAGATTTCGGCAGAAACTGACGCCAAGAAAAAGCCACATGCCGCATCAGAATTAAAGACAACCAAATTGACACCAAAAGTGTTTACTCATGAACTGCTCATGAACGGTCATAGACTTGTTTACAGTGCTTTTCACACCACTGTATGTCAGTGAAACTTACAATTTGGGGTAGGGAACATTAGTTTTAGTTTTGTTTGTCTCATATTCATATTTTGTAGCAGGTCACTCAGTCCAAAAATGTTGGGAAGTTTTCCAAAAGTGGGTTTAAAACAAGAATCTGCAATTTGTGAATTTTCTTGAAAGATTTCCAGTGTTTTCACTGATCCACTTTAGTGTGTTTGGTGTGTATTAGTCCCTAAAACTATGAATTCTGTAACGGTCACTTATTAGTTCATAGACAAACGATTGGGAAGTTTTGTGAAATGCATTTGATGGTTTGTTTATTTTTTTTTACACTTTATAAGTATAAATTATACAGGTTTGTACAGAAAAGTACAGACTATTTAACAGCCAAAAACACAGACAAAAGGAAAGATGTCCAATGTTTTCACGGCTCTGCTTTGGTGTGTTCGGTAAATATACGTAAACGTACAGTTTGATGGCTGCAACACGCTCAAACATTTTTAAATTCTCCAAAATTTCCCTGAAGTTAGCGTTAAAAAGATGTCACCAGCGATTACACAGCCACGAGAAAGAGCTTCTTGTTTTCAGTGTAAACCCCAAATCTGTATCTGTCTAAGCCCTTTCTTTGAGAGGATATTTGCGTATGTACGGCTTCCTGCAGGAAACTGTGGCGAGGTCTGACTGTCAGAAAGGAAAATGTTTCTCTGCGAGCGGCCGCGTCGTTAGCCTCGCTCCCGTTCGTGTTTTGTTGACTTTTTTTGTTCTGCGTTTTGCTTCCATCGATGCCTTCCCCATGAGTTTGCTGCGCTTGCACAGGCTCTCGGTGATATGGAAAACCTGGATGTTCAACCAGGAGTCGCACGACTTGGCTGATTCTGGCACCTTGCAGGTGGAGAACGCCAGCGATGCCGAGGAAGCGGCTCTGCAGAGAGAGGGCTCTCAGCGCCACTCGCGCCGACGCTTCCACAGAGTCAACCCAAGAGGGGAACGAGAGCTGATCACAGACGGCCAGGACCCAGCCAGCTCGCCCACGGTAAGTTAACGGCGTATTAGAACTTGTGTACTGTTCCTTCACGGATTCCAGTGCAGATCAATCCAAATTCCAGTCTGGATCTATTATTTGGGGGGAATTCTGTTGGAAATACAGTTTTCAGTCAAGAACAAGTGTCAATATTGAGAACAGTGTGAAGTGTTTAGTCTGAACGTAGTTTCCTTTATTGACTTAACACCATTTTATTAGGTTTTTACTATTCTGTCGTTTGTGTCTGTTCAGCAATGTCCGATTTGATCATGATTTGTGTTTGTGTTTGTCCAAAAAAACGACAATCAACAGGTTTGGTTCTTTATTCACTAGTCTGCCACATTTACCTTGCGCTCACTTTTTCCTTGTTCTTTATTTATGTCCTAGGGAGGTAAGAAAATGAGTGGGGTTAAGGTTTTCAGCCTTTTCGTCATCAAATATTTCAAGTCTAAAGTCATGAGTCTCTCAATTCTGTAACTGGGGAACGTTTCAGGTCTGCTGATAGCATCGATTTTGAGCTTTTCGGTTAAGAGTTCTTAGTAATCTGTGTTGCACAGGCTTCATTGTAGGAGTTTGACAGTTTGCTTGCTCCGCCTCCTCTCTCTCTGCCCCAGATTCAGCTCCGTCGTGTGAGGAAAGTTATCGTTGCTAAGCCAGCACTTTATGCATAATAGAGGTAATGATATACAGATACATACATATGTGAAATAACTCCACCTTCTTTAATTCAGCGAAAAACACACTACTTCTGGACTTCTTGTCTTGTTTTCTGTCATTTATTGACTAAAAATGAGAATAGATGTAAAAATTTCTCTATAGAGGTAAGTGGGTTGAGTAAGAAAGTACACCTTCGCGCTCAGAAGCTGGTATTGCCCTCTTTAGCGACAATAGCTTGTGGGAGTTTTGCGTTATTGTCTTTCAGTCAGCTTGGTGACATTTTTGACCACTCTGAACTGCAAAAAGGGTTTTTTGGCTTGTACTTCCCATTTTAAATCCCCTGTAACGTTAGGTTGAAATCTGGGTTTTCACTAGACCCTATCATAACGTTCTTTTTGAGTCACTGGGGAAGTCGCAAGTCAGCCTAGCTTTCAGCTTCAGCTTTTGGGTAGACGTCCTCATAGTATCTTCAAGCACTCATTGAAAAATCCAATATTCACAGATTCAATGATTCCAAGCTGCCCAATCCCCGAGGAAGCAATCCCAAGCCATTAAGTTTCCAACCCCAGTCTTCGCAATTGTTCAGAGCACATTATTCCAGAATTCCTGGTTCCTCCCATGTTCTTTTGCTCTAATTTTCTGTTGGGGAACAAAAGGATTTTTCTGACTGTAGATTTCCACACTTCCACACCATTCGTTGCAACAGTGACCTGCAACTGGGGTTTTGGAGACCTGCACATGTTCTGCTCTGGGGCTTGCCAGTCCTGTTGGCAGCTGGGAGTCTGCATCACTTGTTGATGATTTTCCTGACAGTGAAATGATTCATTTGCAGTTCTTTAGATCTTGACGACAAAGCGGACGTCAACAGAGTAGTCCGGTTTGAGAAAGATCGATTTCGCCTGCACCTCCACCTGAAGGGTCTAAACAATGGCACCTTTTCTGAAACAGCTGATACTAATTATCAGCTACAGTGAAACACATGTAAAGGGTGTGCATACTTTATATATGTTTTTATATATATACAGTGCTGCCTTTGGAGAAAAGTGTCATTGTTTACTGAATTATTAAGGAAAAATCTTTAATAATTTGCATCTTAAAAATAACAAACAAACACTGAAGCCTCTGTTGTATGATCATGCGTCTTGAGCGATCTGATCAAAAGTGGTCGGCACAGGTGGGCGAACAGGGTACGACGTGCCTTGGAGAAACATTGCAATCACTCAAACTGCCTTCGGAGGTGGTCAGGGATGCCTACGACCTCTTAGCCATGTAGAGTGAATGTCAAGTCGAGTTTATTTCTATATCGCTTTTTACAGCTGAAGCTGTCACGAAGCAGCTTCACAGGAACCAAGTCCGACCCGCCAAAGAGCAAGCCAAAGGTGACAGAGGCAAGGGGAAACTCCCTGTGGGAACCTTGGGAGGAACCAAGGCTCCTCAATGACAAACAAATGCTGAAGAGTCCTGACGCACCCTCCAAAGTAACGTAGCAATGTCCATATCCATAGGCTCATGGAACAATTCGAGGATTGCCAAGAAATCAGAACATCGGTGGTTGCTGGAGACCTGTTCGAGGTGCCAGTGGTCAACAGCTATTTGTTTCTGCTTTCCCTTGTAATTAGGACTAAACAGGGCCTTCGTCACATCTAGAAGCATCATGTGTTCTTTCTTGTATGGTCAGTCTTTTGTGATGGGGGTTTGCCATTTGTGAGATCAAGGGATTTTACAATGGGGTCGTTTTGGGACAGTCCCACTTAGTGTCAACATGAGTAGAGGTATTCGCGATGTCTTCCTTGTTTCAATGCCACTGTTGAACTTCAGAGAGTTTGGGAAACACCTGCAGTTATTTTCCACAGAGGTAGAAGAATTTCACCGTATGGGATTCCTTAAAATAGTTGCCTACGTTCAGTAAACACATTGTTGCCGTCCGACAAATAAACCTTGTATCTCCAAAACGGCAGCTTTACAAGACGAGCGTGAAACCTTCAGAATTTAGAATGGAGGTTTTCATTTACATTTA
>JBBPDA010095231.1:0-11639 GCA_037974385.1 Arnoldichthys spilopterus
ATGGGTTAAATGCAGAGGTCGCATTTCGTTGTGGTGCTTGAGTGTGTTCACAATGACAAATAGTCACTTTCACTTTTAAAACCAGCAGGGAGTGCATTCAATGATTTCTTGCTGTGTGTATGTGTGTGTATGTGTGTGTGTGTTAAGCGACTTCCTTGAAGCAACGAAACCGAAAAAAATTCCCTTAAATCACATGAGCCAAATAACAACAAACTAGTTTGTACACGAGGTCTCAATGTGTCTCATTTCTTTCGTTTACTCTGTCTCTGTTTTGCATGGTCTACATTGCTCCGTCCTGCTGCGTGTTCGGGGCAGTTTGTGGCGCAGTCTAACTGCCAGCAGTTCCTGAACACAGTGTGGTTTGGAGAGATGGCGAGCTACCGGCGTAAGCACACGGCGCTGAAGATGGTGACGGTTCTGAGTGTGGCTCTGCTGTGGCCTCTGCTGTCCGTGTGTTACCTGCTGGGGCCGCGCTCCCGCGTGGGTCAGATAATCCACACGCCCTTTGTCAAGTTCATCATACACAGCGCTTCTTACTTCACCTTCCTGCTGCTGCTCAACCTGTACTCGCTGGTGTACAATGAGGACAAGAAGAACACCATGGGCCCTGCGCTGGAGATGATTGACTATCTGCTCATCCTCTGGATCATAGGTGAGTGCTGATGAACAGAGAGACGAACAGAGCCTCTTTTGTACTGTTGGGCTGAATGGTTCTGAGTGTGGAGGGTAACTCTCCCTGTGGACAGTCTGGCATGGGCGATTGCAATCCATGCACATCATGGGTGTTTCAACACGATAAGCTGACTGTGCTCGGCTCAGCAGAGCCGTTCCAGTGGGATGGCTTTCTGACACTATTCATTGATTAAATGCTTTACTGGATGTTTGTACAGCTGTTTTACAGTGTTTCTGGTCTGAGCATCGTCCCAGCTCACAGCAAAGGTCAATGTGTAATCCTTTTGTGGACGTCTGCCAGGGAAATGTCTGGCTGGGGAACCAGATATTCACACTGAGACACACACAGGCCACGATATTTAAACATAAACGCAAAAGGTCAAAGCTTCAACTGGCCTATCTCAATCACAACCATTCTTAGTCTTTCAAGAATTCAATCTCTCAGTTAGCTCGTTCTCCAAAGCGCTGGCTCCTCCAGTGTTCTGGCTCCTGCCTTGACAACGTTCAGGTGTCTTTTGTCCGGGTGGGAGCCTTGCACACAGCTGCTGGGTCATGCAATGGTTGTTTCTCCTCGGCAGCGCTACACCTCTTATACTCATTGTGCTATTTAGAGCACCAGGGGTCTTCCACCTGAACTACAGGGAACGCCAAAGACATGTTGGACCATAACAATGTAAAAAAAAAAACAGGATTCTAGCAATTATGAAAAATGCTGTGCCGTTATACACCGAGCCCTCAAGGAGATTTTTCAGAGATAGAAATTCCAGAACCGTCGTTACGTGACTGCTAATAAGCCATGATTTACCCAGGCCCCTAAAATCATTGAAAGTTTGTGAATTTGAGAAAAATTTGAGAATTTCAGTTTGTGAATTTGAGAAAAAGTTAGAAAATTTGAGTTTGTGAATTTTAGAAAAAGTTTGAGAATTTCAGTTTGTGAATTTGAGAAAAAGTTTGAGAATTCGCGAAATAAAAGTGCTTGAATTGATAAAGATTGTGCATAAATAGAAATCTGAAAATCTTCTTATATTTTTTAAACTAAACATGAATAATAAGTGGACTCCAGTCCATTGTTTCCTGCCATCTGTGCATCGTTTTTCATTAGCCACCACAAATCCTGATTTAGCAGCAAATAGAAAAAAAGCCCTAGCTGGTGAAAGAAACAGATAGCTGGTCTATTCAGGCAGTGGAGCAGGAGTGAAGAGCAGTACTGTTATAAAAGATTTGTAAATGGAAAATGTGTGTATTACTGTTATTAGTTAGGTCATAAACAAATTAAAAGAATAAATAAGCAATAATAATGCATAAAAACTCAATAGTGACCTGTTATTTGCCAAATAGTGAGCCCTCATTCAGGGACATGGTTAAAGCTCTCACTAGTTGCTTTGTTTTCTTCATCGGTCTGCTTTCGACCTGCATGTCATCACATATTCAATAATTAATATTGTAACGTGGTGCTTGTTTAACGCAGCATGATATTTTTAGATGTCATAGACAGACACACAGAAAACAGATCCAAGTCTAAGTTCTCAGTGTTGAACACTGATTGTCTTGAATCTCTTCCTGCCGTTTGGACAATACATTCTGGTTTAGGAGGGAAGCGTCTCTCCGGAGACCATTAGCACGATAAGCCTCCGTTTCCTGTTAGTGGTATTTTTTCTATGCGTCTTCCTGCTCTGACAGATGTGGAGTAAAGCGAATGCGTGTTTAAATAAGAAGAATCCAAAAACATCTGGTTAATGCATTGCATGCTTTCAGAACAGGTTGGCAGGATGAGTGCAGTATTACATCATGAAAGGCTGAATCAGATTTCGAGCAAGGAAACGAGATGAAAAACAGTCACCAGAGGGAGGAAGACCTCATCATTCGGCTTTGAACATACAAGACATGCAAGAGATGCACATACAGTGGCAGTAATGGGTCACAACACTCGGTTTCAACGTTGGAGATATTAACACAATTTCACATTGCACTAGACACTGAGCTTTCTAACTGTATGACACTATATGGCACTATGTGTCTTATTTCCCAGATATTTTTTACACTTTTTTTGGAAGGCTAGTTCCAACCGTGTTAATATTGGAGGATTTATGTGAAGTAAAAGTGACTCTTTGTCATTGTGAACACACTCAAGCGCCACAACGAAACGCAACCCCTGCATTTAACCCATCACACGTGCACAAATGGAGCAGCAGGCAGCTACCGACAGCACCAGGGGAGCAGTGTAGCGGGACGGTACCTTGCTCAAGGGAACCTCAGTGGTGCCCAGGGTCTCGAACCTGCGACCTTCAGGTCCCAAAAGCAGCGTCCTAACCACTAGGCCACCACTGCCCACATTTGTTCATCATATTTATATTCTGTTTAGAATTTCTGACTTTCTCTGACATTTTTAGCTTTAAAGGCTGATTTATCAGTGCTTTCAATAAAACATTTCATCATAAAAACCAGAAGAAAATGGCATTTACTTCAGGGACAGGATGTTAAAAAATGTCAAGGATGGCACAGTAGCTAAAGGCTGAATGCAGCCAAAAAAATGTACATCTCACCCCATTTTTCAGGAAGACTGAAGTGAGAAAAGTAACTGAGAGAACGACAAACAGCCAAATGATTACTTTGGCTGTAATTTCATTTGACTGAAGTGTTTGGTCTCGGTCCACTGTTCGGAGATAAACAGGAATAGCAGCAGCACTAATTACAAAATCTGTACAAATTTAGAATAAATTTAATGAAATTAAATGTGTGAAAAGAAATTTCGGTTCCACCTTAAATGTAACATTATTTGCTGATCCGTCATAAATGGAGCCATATTGTTTATTATATTATTCATTGCATTTACATCTGACAGACACTCTTACCCAGAATGACTTGAAATTGACCCATGTTACACATACAGTAAGCGTGTCCAAGTCTTGACCAAGGAAGTGTGGTGTGGTGTGTTCTGCTCCACCTTAAATTGTGCAACATTATGTTTTGATTGCTGCACCAATTATGGAAGAAGGGAAAGTTCAACAAACATGCACGTTTGAGTTGGTATTGGAATGGAAACGTTGCCCTTCATTCGGTAAAGCAGCTACACTGGCAGCGAATATGTCTCTAAATAAAGATTTCAGAGTTTTTTGGGGTTTTTTACGCAAAAATAAGAAAAAACGACATTCTAGTATTGAGGTTATAATTGCATTAGCGTATAATTTTTTTAAAGACTGAAAAATTGTTGTATGTGGTATAAATTAATTATAGTGATCACTCATTATTATAATAATCCATAAAAAAATAAATAATCGCTAATTAATAACAGCAACACAAAATAAGGTTATCACCATTGCAAACATACATATATGCCCAGTTAGCAGGTTAGCATTCTCAGGTCCTAAAGGTTTTAAAAATATTAAATAAATCATAATATAAAAGACAAATTGTTAAATATTTAATTATTTCAGAACATTTTTAATAAAATATCAGTTAAATAGGTAAATAAACCTGCATTGCTGATTGTGATCCTGCCTTATTGCCTCACAAGCTCAATGAATAGTAGCAAAAGAATTGTGATGAGCGCTACTGTGTTCAGATGTCCTCTGTGTTTGCTTGGAGAACAAGATGTGTGGGTTTTGGTCAGAAACTGCCTCTGATTCACTGATTTCTCTTGTGGAAGTACCTCAGAAACAGATACTACCTTGCACGAAATGGAAAGTGTGTTTGGTTGTGTGTGCATGGGCGTTTGTATGGCAACCATTACAGCAAAATAGCCAATCTGGCTGAACAGAACAGCATGGAAATGCCAGACTGCCTCTCAGCTCTGTTTCCTGGGCCATGTCAATCACGTGCCTGCGTTCATCACCGCATACAACAATAAACAGCCTTTTTGTGGGGACTAGTCAGAAGCTTTAAACAGGCCTGAATATTTCAGCTGAACCCAGATATTGCCCAAAACTCCCATCTAAGTCCGACCCAACCCACAGCACCAAGCCAAATAAATACAGATCAGCCATAACAATAGGACCACCTTCCAAATATTGTGTAGATCCCGCTCATGCTACCAGAACAGCTCTGACTGTGGTGCCCTGTGTGCTCTGACAACTTTCTATCATAGCCAGCATTAACATTTTGTGCAACTGTAGCTCATGGGCTAGCTTTCACTCACCATGTGCATCAGTGAGCCTTTGGTGCCCAGGACCCTCACTGATTCGTCAGATTTTTTTTCTTGGATCACTTTTTGCACTAGTGCATCCTGGAATACTCCACGGGACCTGGCGTTTTGGAGATGCTCTGACTCCGTTGTCTAGTCATCACAATAAGGCTCTTAAAAATGGCTCAAATCCTTACGCTCGCCCATTTTTCTTGCTTCCAGTACATCAACTTCAACAACTGATTGTTCACTTGCTGCCAAATGTGTCCCAACCCTTGACAGGTACCATTGTAATGAAATAACTAGATAATCAATGTAATTAACTTCACCAGTCAGTGGTGTTTTTGATATGGCTGATTGGTCTAAGTAAAAAGAACTAGGCGTTCAGGAGTCTGAACCATGACAGACTGTGTAGCTTTTTAAGTAGGATGGCAGCTGGCCAAGGAGAATCTTTTACATTTATGTGAAAAAACTACAGCAAAGCTACTGCAGTTTGTGGGTATAGACGGAGAGAGGCTGCACCATGACATTTCAGTCTTTAGAGCCTAATAAAGTGAGTGAGTGATTATTTGTCATTGTGAACACACGACAGCACAGCACACAGTGCACCACCGGGGAGCAGTGCTTGGGGACGGTACCTTGCTCATGGGAACCTCAGTGGTACTTGTATAGCATGGGATTTGAACCAGCGACCTTCAGCGGCAGTTCCCTAACAGTCACACCACCACTGTCCTAATGAGGTTAACCTCTCCTTTATCCATGCATTTAGCTTCCTGTACAATCCAAGCCACATCCATAGCCGCCATCATGCCTAAAGCAAGGCAAAATCTGACCAGACCAACTGACCACAAGGAGGATAATAGTTCTAGTGATGCTAATGGCATTCGAAAATGATGGCAAATAGGGCTGAAATACATCAAATGCTTTTGCTACAGAAGAATAATTAGTACATTAGTGAACTTCAGTGAAAATCTCTCTTATACACTATAGCTGCCAATAGCAAAATCTAACACACATTCATAAAACACAAAGATGGATTTTTTTTAGATATAATAGCCAGTACCATTTGCATTATCAATGCAGAACAAAAGGGTTTGACTAAATGCCTTCAGCAACAGTGTAGAACTAACTGACTGTAATTGTGTTAGGATCCTAAAGGTTCGATCAGGTTTGTTACATTAGGAGTGTCTATGAAACTACTCCTCCAGGATCAGAGCTGTGCACCCCTGTACTAGAGTAAGAGTACAGCACTGCAACACCACTCTAGGTGCTACTCTAGATAGATGTGTGTAAATGAAGTGACTATTTGTCATTGTGAACACACTTAAGCACCACATCAAAATGTGACCTCTGCATTTAACCCATCACACGTGCACACGTGGAGCAGCGGGCAGCTATCAACAGAGTCCGGGGAGCAGTGTAGCGGGACGGTACCCTGATCAAGGGAACCTCAGTGGTGCATGGGCCGGGACTCGAACCTGCAACCTTCAGGTCCCAAGGGCAATGTCCTAACCACTAGGCCTCCACTTTTTTATTTTAACGCCTAGGTTTAACATATTTAACTAGCATTCAGACTGAGAGGCTTTTAGAAAAGTGTGGCTACAATATGTATCACATAGGCTGGGTAATCTAATCCTTCAGGATTACAGTTGGATGGATTTTAGAACCGTTGGAGTTATAACCGTTTTAAAGGGTTAATGGGACACTCTGGCCAAATGGAAATTGCTTTAACCATTGCTGTACCTGTTGTGAACATGCCTCTTCGCCTCACTGGTGCCACATTGGAGTGAGATTTTCCAGTTGAAAGATTTAATTTGCATAACAATGATGATTAATGTGGGTGGGTGCTCTTTCTGAGAGACTCAAATTCTCAGTAATCCTGGTGTTAAGAAATCTTGTAGACTGAGGATAGTAGCTCCCCCCGAGTCTCTCTGTTTTGGCCGTAACACTCCTGAAGCGTTTGCCTCATTTAAAAAGAGTTGAGTTGAGTCACTGATGATCCTAGATGCTCTGGTCCTGCATCTTCTGATATAAAAGTCCTGCAGAGATGGTAGAGCTGTTCTGGTGCAGCTTTCTGACGTCCTGATCACTCTTATGTCAGGCTTTATGGTTCTAGACACAGCTGGTTTGGGAACAGCTGTATCCAGGAACATAAAGCCCTACATACTTTGCTCTTGCTCTCTCTTATATTTTATAAGGTTGTACTATATCAGCTGGAAGCTGACCTCTTAAACCTGAAGAATGAGACTCTTATGTATGCAAGACACAGCCTGACTCCCTGGCTTACTAGATGAAATCCCTAGCTCTGATCAGTGCCACCAGGTTGTAGTGTAGGTGTAGATCTCTGTTCATTACTTGCTCGGGTTCCCATAAAGAGCCCTTTGAGCTTAGTTCCCTAGTGTGATCTCTAGCCAAAGAGCTAACTCTGCTTTGATAGAAGCTCCTCCATCATGATTCCTAGAATCCCTGGCTTATAGACACGATAAGCTTTTTAAATTTGGGAAAAGTTATTGTCCGATTTCTGCCTTGGTTTAAATATAGTCAGTCAGCCAAACATGTTCAGTTCCAACATCTGGCTCGTTTTACACTGGAGCTACGAGGCTGCTGTCGCTATCTATAAAAACAGGTGAAGGTATCAACAAAAATCAGGTTTCAGGGTGGCAGCAATTCCTCTTTCCCGACGTTTCTTCACTTTAAAGACAATAATATGACTATGTGAACTGTAAGCTGATGTAGGTGTGCAGTTTGCTCAGTTTTAATTAGTGGAGTATAAGGCTCTCCACCAATTTGCATGGGTGGAGAACCTTACACCATAAACCAACAGTAAACATATCCTGGTTGACCGGCTGTATAAGGATAAGGGTTGAACTAATAATACTACTACTACTAATAATATTAAGAATCTGTAAGGGTTGGCCTGGACTGGCCAGCAGGGGGCAGTTGAGGGCCCTGCCTTCGCGGCCTCGTCATGTCGGCCGGCTGGGGGCGCGTCGTTATGGTTACAACAATCATGCTTATGTGTTTCACCTGGGCCAAAGCCCTTATAGGCATGGTTGTCTGACCAGGCGGCGCAGAGTCCTTGTCAGGGAGGTGTGGCTGCTTGTTTTAGTCAGCATGGATTGCCTGCGTTTCCACCACCAGCTAGCGTGAGATAGACTCCCTAAGGGCGAGGCCCGGGGAGATCCTTGACTAGCTCAGGCAGGCTCTCGCATAACGCCGGGCTACGGCAAGTAGGAGACATGTCTGCTTCTAGAGACCCTTTCCTTTCTCCCTGGTGGCTGGTGTGCCAAGCGTATGCCTGGAGCACCGCCAGCTAGCATTAGAGAGACTCCCTGACGGCCGAGGGCCGGAGAGATCCGTGACTGGCTCGGGTGGGCTCCCGCATATGGCCGGGGCGGCTAGTTAGCTTACACCTGCTTACAAAGGTTTCTTTCCTTAAACTTTAAACCAAGTAGCGTTTCCTTTTCCGGCGTTGCCTCAGCGCGGCCCCTAGCTTAGCTCGCGGCTACCATCTCGAGAGTTAAGCTAACCAATACGCATGTTAGCCACCATTGCGGTTTATTTATATATTCCGCCGACAGAAGACAGGGTAAGTCCACCTGTTTTCTGCCGACACAATATTCCACCTGTATTCAGCCAAGGCCAATCAGCTTGTCTAGTCTTGTAAAGCGCCCCTCCCCTTCTCGCTGATGCGAGCGGGAAGGCGATGTCCCCCCTTTGCTCGGGCTCGTTTGAAAACTCCTGCGTCAGTGACATCAGAATCAAAATCAGTTTATTTGGCCAAGTATGTTTACACACAAGGAATTTGTTTCAGGCCGATCATGTCTTCCAATAATAATAATAATAATAATAATAATAATAATAATAATAATAATTTATATAGTGCAAACCCATAGTCCCTTTACAGAAACAAACAGATAAACAACACAGAACACTAACAATAAAAATATCATGAGTTGGGAGAATAGAACTGGGAAAAGATGAGTTTTTAATTATGTTTTGAAAGATGGGAAAGAAGAGACGTGAAGATTTATGGGGACAGAATTCCAGAGAATTTAGGGAAAAAACACTAAATGATCTGCCTTCCACTGAAGAAAGGCAATATTTGGGGACAATGAGCAGAGCAGGAGCAGAGAAGTGTAAAGAACGAGCCTGAGTATATAAGTGAAGCAGTTCAGAGACAGAGAGGAGCAGAACCATGGAGGAGGTTTGGCAGTAACGAGAAGGAGCTTGTGTTGAATTCTATATGATACATATAATCAGTGAAGTTTATGAAAAATGGGAGAAAAAAGTTTTTTAGTGACAGTGAGAACGTGGGCAGCAGAATTTTGTATATACTGAAGCCTGGCTATAGTTTGAACTAAATTTCATTCTTTCTTTCTTTCTTTCTTTCTTTCTTTCTTTCATTCTTTCTTTCTTTCTTTCTTTCTTTCTTTCTTTCTTTCTTTCTTTCTTTTTCTTTCTGCTTTCTTTCTTACTTGAATTTTTCTGCTTTCTCTTTTCTTTCTTTCTTTCTTTCTTTCTTGCCATTTCTTTTTGTTTTCTTTCTTTCTCACCTTTTCTTTTTGTTTTCTTTCTTTATTTCTTTTTCGTTCTTTTTTCTTTCTTTGTTTTCTTTTTTTTGTTTTCTTTCTTTTTCTTTCTGTCTTCATTCTTTCTTTTTTCTTTTCTTTCTTTCTTTTTCTTTCCATTAAATAGCCAACATTAATTGGACATTAGTTTGCAACATTAGATTGCAGTGTTTTCCATGTTGTCTGAATTTTCGAGATACTTTGATATTTGCTTCTCTGTTCTCACAAGTATGGTGGACATTCATAAGCACTACTATGAAGATGAACTGGTGCATCATTTGTTTCATTATAATGTTATTTTTAATAATCATATAAATTAAATTAAATGAAAAATTAATAAAACCATTTTATTGAAATCTTGTAAAACACGTTTTTCACAGTTTCAGTGTACACACAGAACAGGAGTAACTACAGAACTCAGGGAGAACTCAGACGTTCCCCACATAAATTCTCCCAGTCATGCAAGACTTATGGCTGAGCGAGGCTGTTCACCAGCACACACACTCTGCAGTCTGCAGATGGAGTCTGGAAGAGATTGTATAATGCTAGGAATTCTTTGTTTGTATCTCAGTGTCCAATGATGCCTTTGGGTCTGTCTCTCTCTCTCTCTCTGCAGGGATGGTGTGGTCAGATGTGAAGCGTCTCTGGTATGAGGGCTTGGAGGACTTTCTGGAGGAGTCTAGGAACCAGCTGAGTTTTGTTATGAATTCCCTTTACCTGGCAACCTTCGCACTCAAAGTGGTGGCCCACAGCAAGGTCAGTCACTGGCAGAGAACGTTCACCAACATGGCTAAGGGGTTTAAATCTCCAACCTCAACTGATTGCGTATTTTTCAGTGCATCATAAAGTGATGATTCTTAAAAAATACACTGAATACACACGTGTGTGTAGAAGGACCTGTTTACATGGTAATGGAATTCAAGATCCAAGTGTTTGTCATGTGCACAGTAGAACAAGCAGGTACACTGTCCAGTGAAACTCTAACTGTGCTAGAAAACATTAACTTACTAAGTAATAACATAACAGCATACTGAGTAACAAAGCCATGTGCAGGTTACAGATCCACACGATGGACAATATCCAGTCGTAGGTGCAGCGTTAATAAAGTGCAATGTGCATTATTGCAGTATGTGGATGCGGCAGTGCATTTAAACCAAAAGACAAGCTGCATTGTGCAGTATCGTGAGCAGCAGGTAGATGGCAGTATATTTAACATTTAACATTGTAATAGAGTTTCAGTGTAACCAATATAGTCCTCAAGTGCAATGTGGACTTTAGACTGTAGTGCGTTGTAATATCATGTAGGCTCTCAAAGTTAGTACCATAACTTATTCACAGCAGTGAAAGTGAATAATTGTCACTGTGAACACACTCAGGCATCTGTATCACACGTGCACATGTGGAGCAGCAGGAAGCTATCAACAGCAGGGAGCAGTGTAGTGGGACAGTACTTTGCTTGAGGGAACCTCAGTGGTGCCCGGGCCGGGACTTAAACCTGCGACCTTCAGGTCCCAAGGGCAATGTCCCAACCACTAGGCCGCCACCGCCTGTGATGGGCCTACCTGGACTGGCCATCAAGAGAGGGCTCTGTCATTACCTGATTTGCAGAATAAACTCGATTTGGACAAGTAGGAAACTAAAATGATACAATTTGTACACACACACACACACACACGCACATACACACACACTGAGGGAAGTTAATTACTTAGCTATAGTAAACCACGCTCATGTGCACGGGATTTTTTATTTTAATGACATTTATTTTCAAAAATACCCGGCTATGTGCGGACAGGGTCTATGTGGTGTCTTATCTTACCATCATAAGTCCGAGTATTTCGGACACATGGCCCACTGTGGTGTCTCCTGTATAACCACTGTTGTATCAGTGAAGCAGATACATGCCGTTTGGCTTGCCGTTTTCCCAACAAATTCCTTGTTCGGTCCCATACTTGGCCAGTAAACACGATTCTGATCAACTACACCAGACAGTGTGTGTTTAAAGCTCTTTTTATGAATTCTGATAAACAAATAGCAAAGATAAGCATGCGAGTAACACTAAGCTATACACATGAGCAACTTTGTCACATCGTGCACCACTGAGGGTCTGATGTAACCTATGGAAAATGGACAAACCCACAGTAAAATCACTGGTTAAATCAGCTACAGAACTCATTCTCACTCATTCATGTACACTCATGGGCAGTGGTGGCCTAGTGGTTAGGACACTGCCTTTGGGACCTGAAGGTCGCAGGTTCGAGTCCCAGCCCGGGCAC
>JBBPDA010095253.1:0-11638 GCA_037974385.1 Arnoldichthys spilopterus
TTTCTCTGTGTGTCGCATTCTCTTTCTCTCTCTTTGGTTTGTGTTTTTTTCTCTTTTTGTCTCTCTTTCTCTCTCTCTTTCTCTCTCTCTCTCTCTCTCTCTCTCTCTCTCTCTCTCTCTCTCTCTCTCTCTGTTTTCTCTCTCTCTCTCTCTCCCTCTCCCTCCCTCTCTCTCCTGAACTGCATAAGCACTTTCCCCCCATTCATTGAAAGTGTAAATGGGCCCTGTTGGCTAAATGGGTGGCATTTCCGGACTCCCTATGCTAACTTCAATCTCGACTCCATTGAAGAAAAACTAGGGCAGCCTCCTTCAAAACTCTGCAGTAAGTGCTAGTACTGGACCAGTTATAGGAGAGAGAGAGAGCTCTTACTGAAAAAACACATATGAATAAGATGTGTGGTTTTTGAGTAGATAACGTTTGTTTTTAGACACAAAAAACACTGGATTCATATGTGAAATTACTGTGATTTCATTTCACATAAGAACATATGTGGTTTTTGCATGTGACGTTAATGCAACTTTTTTGTAAGGGAAGGTATAATAAAGACTATGTGCTTTGCGTAGATGTGTGCTTTCATACTTTTACCGGGCAAAATGTCCAAACTTTGGAGGAAACCTAAAGGAAAAAGAGGACTAAACTACAATATCAGGTCCAATGTGTATGTATAATAATAATAATAATAATAATAATAACACTTCTTTCTCGTTTTTGAGGTTCAATGGAACCCTGACTGGTAAAAAAAACTCATGTGAATATTGACAGTGAGCAGTGGTGGCATAGTGGTTAGGACATTGCTCCCCGGGCACTGTTAATAGCTGCCCACTGCTCCACGTGTGCACGTGTGATGGGTTAAATGCAGAGGTCACATTTCGTTGTGGTGCACTTTGTGTGTGATTGAGTGTGTTCACAATGACAAATATTCACTTACACTTTTGGAATGTTCTGAACTTAAAATGGTGTAAATACCTTTAAAACGTCAAACTTCATTTGCTATAAAAATGGAGATAACCTGCTGCTTGTACATCATTATTGTAATGCGCTGGATCATGACATCAGCTAGTTCCATCAGAATCCACCTTGTGCTGAGTGATTACTGGTGCACTAAAATACCTGCTGTTCAGCCTTTTGTCATTTGAGCTGAAGTGAGACATTACCTGAGACAAAAAACTGCCATATTGCCCCACCGGCTGTGAGCAAATAGATGTATTAAAAATGAATAAAAACTAGGGGCAGGCAACCCCCTGCTTATGCTAACAACAGAAGACAGCACACATTGTAAAGAGCTTCACTCACGTGTGTGCACTGTACAGAAAGAAACATCTTTGTAGACGTTAATCCTCTGTATTATTTAAACAGCCTGTTTTTTCCAGCACGCATTGCTTGCTGGGAAAGTTAAGTGTCACCTCGCTGCTTAAAGCTGCAGCCGAGCATGTGCCAGTCGCACGAGGTAAGAGAAGAAAGATTTTTTTTTCTTTTGCTTTCATTTCTAACATCAATTTTATTGACATTAAGCATGATAGCATGTGCAGTTTCCCAGAAATTTTATATTTCACCCATGACATAAAAATCAGCCAGTCATGTCTGCTAAAATTAACTGCTTACTGACTGTTGCAGGTTAGTGATGGAAATTGTATTAATGGAATCTGTTTTACTGTTAAAATGAGAGAAAACCGTATTACCCAAAAGGTTTGGTTGTATATATAAAAAAAAATCATATTTCTCCTCAACTCTGTTCACAAAAAATGTTTTTGTTGTTTGTTTTATCCATGCTGAAGCACTGGTTTGGGAACATTGTTTGTTTTTGTATTGAAATCCACCACTACAGCCTGTATTGCTGTGATAAAAGAAAATGAGTGGAGGCGTTAGAGACAGCCTAGCTGTGTGAATAGGTCCAGGACTTTAAACTCTGGTGATATACCGTCCAGAAAAAGTTTAAGGTTATTCACACATTATTAACAATATTTTTTATTGATACCATTAAATACTCTTGCAGGTGGTCACGTTTGGCCAATTGACTTTGCAGAATTAGGGCGGCACGGTGGTGCAGTGGTTAGCACTGTTGCCTCACAGTGAGAAGGTCCTGGGTTCGATCCCTGGGATCCCTGGTTCGATCTTTCTGTGCAGAGTTTGCAAGAGTTTGTTGGTGTGGGTTTCCTCCGGGTGCTCCGGTTTCCTCCCACAGTCCTGCAGTAGGTTGATTGGGTTCTCTAAATTGCTTGTAGGTGTGAGTGTGTGTATGAATAGTCATCTGTCTATGTGTTGCCCTGTGATAGGCCGAAGGTGAACCCCGCCTTAGGCCCGCAGTCAGCTGGGATTGGCTCCAGAAACAGAAGCGGTTTAGAAAATGGATGGATGGACTTATTTGTATTATCTGTACAGTTATAAACATACAGAAAAAGATTTTTTTTAAATATCCGTATGTTACAAAACTGCAAAAACTGTTCAGAACATCTCCAAGCACCACTTTGAAGTCAGGTGGTTTGCACTGAGTGGCTATTTTGCTATTATTTATTGCATAGACACTGAAATTATGGCTTTGCACTGTTCTGCATCATCTTAAATGACACATTATTTAATATTTGACAGTTTTACATTTACAACCCTTCCTTTCCACTCTCATTTGCTTTCATTCCACTACTAAGTAAACAAGCTGATTCTTTTCATGCTTTTCAATGCTTACTATGAACACGCACGCGCACACACACTTCCATAGGACTGGAAAAGTTGGAACATATTGCAAAGTACACACAATGAACAATTTGTAAATTCTCTTTACACATTACAAAAATAAGTCCTGATTTTTTTGGTTGACTACCTAGATCTTATTTTGTATGTTTTGTTAATAACTGAATTGGTTGATGTCTGCGACTCCCCCCAAAAAGTTGGGATCGGGCAAAGTAAAAGTAAAAGGTTTAAAGAATATTCCAGTTATGCGGTTTTGAAATATTCCACAATAAGCAGAAGAGCTGGAAACAGGTGAAGAGATTATGATTTCGTATAAAAGAAGCATCAACCAAAGGCTCACTCTGTAAGCAATGATGGTTTGTGGCTTACCACTTTGTGCCAACCTTAATGAGAGAATCAGTTCGAGTAGACTCAACACAAGGTTACAAAGAATCACATGATGCTGAGCTCTCTGCGCCAGAGATGAAATGGACCCTCCATACTGTTATCAGCAAAAGGTGCAAAAGCCGTTATCTGTCATGGCATGGCGGTGCATCAGTGCCCAAGGCATGGCGTATACAGTGATCGTAAAGACGTATATGCTGCCACAAAGCCGACATCTTGTTGAACAGTTTAAGTAAGAGTGGGCAAAAAAAAGTTCCCAAATGATTTAAAAGTGTCTATAAAAGGAAATGTGATTTAATGAAGTAAATATGCCTCTTATTAAAAAAAATATTTGTTGGTCACTGAAAATTCAAGAGAACGAACTCAACATAGATTCTTAGTTTATTTATTTATTTATTTATAGCATTTTTTAAATGAAAATACAAATTATATATTTATATAAAAGTAAAAATAAATAAATAAATATATATATATATATATATATATATGTAAAAAAAAACTATGTAAAATAACTGTTTTTTCTGTAGTTTCTGGTTTGGGATTTCTTTCCTTTCACTGCTAAAGACGGAGAAATGTGGAAAAAAAAAGAACGCCAGATGATCGTTTTAAAAATAAATCCATGTACGAGTAAAACTGTGAGAGGAAGAGTGGCTGGTGTGTGGGTGTGTTTGTGTGTGTCTGTGTATGTCACCCTATCATCAGCTGACACACCTCACAGCATGGGGAAAAAACAGTGCAGATACTGTCAGATCGTCTGTGACATGAACAGTGTTCATGAACAAACTGCACTAACTCATGTGAAGCAGAACATCAGCTGTTATCAATGAGCGATTCTTTCTCTAGTGGTCACATGGAAGTGGGACTGACTTAAGGAAAGAGAACAATAGAACAGTGTAGAAAGAATGTAGAAGTGTAGAAAATTAACTAACTTGCATTGGACAGATAATATAAATTCTAATGTTTAGGTGATATGTGTATGGCTAATAATGGAGTTGAGAAGTGGTTCTACGTGATGAAAAGATTCATAAATTAAACATTACATTGATTGAAACACAAATGGAAGCAAGGGAATCTTTCTAGTGGCCCCTAATGGTTTAGGCGCCAGCACCTAAATAGTTAAAACAATGGAAATTTGGTCTGGTTACATTTTGTAACAATGTAAAAATAAAAAAGGGCTTTTTTATTGTTTGTAAAAGTGTGAGCTCATACATCTAAGATCACAATTTTGGCACAATTCTCCATTTTTTATTACTGAAGACCACTAAAATATATCTTTTACATTTTATTAAATGAAACATGTGAGATGCATATATATGAAAACTGTAGGTTTTACAGTGTTTATATTTACTTCTTATGCATAAATACAGAAAGGCTACAGTCTTGTTTAGTTTTCAATGTAGGTAATGTTTCATTGACATTCTCGTGTGAAATTATTCAGCTTTAAATGCAACTTTATCAACTGTTTACCCAGTACTAATATAATAATAATGTAAATAAAAAATAATCATTTAAAGCACATATCCTGTAATCCATTAGCCTGTAAACTATGCAGAATAAGCTGCACAAAGGTTCGAGCACCTGAAGTGAATAAGTCCAACCATTTTCTTAAGTCTTTATTAAGGCTGCATTAACTCACTTGTACAATTTAATAACACATGAATAGTGATGTAATAACGCAGCAATAGTAGTGTAGCTATTTCAGCCCCATCACTTCTTCAGCACAGGAAACTTATCTGCCTTCTGCTACCCATGCAGTAGTCCTTTACTCTTGTGGAAACACACCACTACCACCACACACATATACACCTTCCAATCCCCACTGCGGTGAGCAGAAAGTATCGATCGGTCACACTCTGAAATCTCGCACAGGAGAGGGTGTCAGCTCTCAGGGCTGTTACGGCCACTCTCAAATCCTGCTGGAGGAGGTGAGCCCAGCTCAGGAGCTTACGGCACCGTTCTTACCACACATCCAGCCAGACGCAGAAGGCTTAGCTCTGCAGCAGCTGCAGCTTCAGCCGGGGCGCACACACTGACCTCTTTCAGGAAAAGCATCACTGCACTGCTCCATTACCTCCAAAAGACAAAGAAGGGTGCATGAAGTGCTGTAGAAAATAGTACAGTGGAAGGTTTTATCTGCCTTTTAACCCTTTGATGTGGACATGTTGTTTTGTTTATTTAGTTTACACCACATTCAGTTTACACTGCATATGTGTTTGTGTTATTGTGGTTAGTATCCGGCTTGTGTCTGCCCTTACAACTCTTTTACATACAAAATAATGTACAACCCCAAATCAGAAAAAGTTGGTATGATATGGAAAATGCAAATAAAAAATGAAAGTAGTGATTTCTAAATTAACTTTGACTTATATTTCATTGCAGACAATATGAACCCACAATATGTCATGTTTTGTCTGGTCAACTTCATTTCATTTGTAAATATACATCCTTCCTGTCATCCAGACCTGCAACACAATGCAATTTAGGGCTGTAATGAGGTAAATTGGTTAAATAATGATGTGATTGGAAACAGGTGATGTCAACAGGGCTCAGGACGACTTCGGCAAACCTTTATCAAGTACCACAATATGTAGTTACATCCACAAATGCCAGTTAAAACTGAACTGTGCCATAAGGAAGCCCTATGTTAACAGTGTCCAGAAGCCCCGTCGACTTCTCTGGATTCAGAGGCATCTGGGATGGACCATCACATAGTGGAAACGTGTACTGTGGTCAGATGAATCAGTATTTCAGGTATTTTTTGGGAGCAATGGACGCTGTGTGCTCCAGACCAAAGAAGAAAAGGATCATCCAGACTGTTACCAGCAACAAGTCTAAAAGCCAGGGTCTGTCATGGTGTGGGGTTGTGTCAGTGCCATTGGCAAAGGTAACTTGCACTTCTGTGATGGCACCATTAATGCTGAAGAGTACATAGAGATTTTGGAGCACAATATGCTGCCTTCATGAAGACATCTTTTCCTTCAACAAGACAATGCAAAACCACATTCTGCCCACATTACAAAGTCCTGGCTGCGGAGGAAGAGGGTACAGGTACTTAACTGACCTGCCTGCAGTCTCGACCTGTCTCCAGTAGAGAATGTGTGGCGCATTTAAAGCACAAAATGCGACAACGAAGACCCCGTACTGCCCACCTTAAGACTTGTTTGCAGGAAGAATGGTGCACAATTACACCTGAAACACTTCATCACTTGGTGTCTTCAGTCCCTAAACATCTTTTAAGTGTTGTGAAAAGGAATGGCAACATTACAAAGTGATAAACGCTTTACTGTCCCAACTTTTTTTGGGATGTGTTGCAGGTCTAAATGACAGGAAAAGATGTATATTTACAAATGAAATGAAGTCGACCGGACAAAACATGAAAGATTTTGTGTTCATATTGTCTGCAATGAAAGTCAATGTAAATTTAGAAATCCATACATTTTCGTTTTCCATACCATCCTAACTTTTTTTGATTTGGGGTTGTAAAAAAGTGTACTGCATAACATGGCTATGCAAATTAAAAACTTTTCAATAAAAATATGAAACATAATAAATCAACTCTCCCACTTAGAATCCCAACTGTGGTATTGAACAGATGTTTAGAAATAACACCTTCATCACGATTTCCCTGCTTATTCCAATGAACCAACAGGTGATGGATAAAGAAAATACAGGAGCAGCATTTCATGATGTTTATGCTGCTAAGGATTAAAAAACACCAGCTGCTCTTTGCATTATGTGAACAATTCATGATAAATGAACTAATAGAAATGTTCCAAACATATTAGTAATAAAATCTTTTACATCACCATGAAGTAAAGGTTTGATGAAGTCACATCACATTTCGCAGGTTCGAGTCCCCGCCTGGGCACTACTGAGGTTCCCTTGAGCAAGGTACTGTCCCACTACACTGCTCCCCGGCGCCGTTGGTAGCTGCCCGCTGCTCCACGTGTGCACGTGTGATGAGTTAGATGCAGAGGTCACATTTCGTTGTGGTGCTTGAGTGTGTTCACAATGACAAATAGTCACTTTCGTTTTTCAAAAGTTCATTCACTTGTCTAGTTAATATTTTGCTCTGATATTGTCAGTATAATCCATCTCTACCTTCTGTCATTGGTTCAGATATGTTCTTACCACACCAACACACCCATCTCTCTGTTCCTTACTCCATATTTTTGTCCACCCATGTTTCATCACAGGGAGGTCCAGCCTTCAAGCCTTCTAGCCTTGAGCAGAAGCTGTCCACACTGCCAGCCAAGGTGTCGGAGTAAGACCAACGTCACTGCTGGACAAAGCTTCAGCCTCGTTTAAAAACCATCACCTCTTTTTACATGGCTGGCAAATGTCATAATGTATGGATCAATAGAATTGGCCCAAAATTACTTTCATCATTTTACATGACGTAACATTAAATATTTGTATTATTATTTTTATTATTTTATCACTTTGGACATATGAGGTTCACTTTCTGACAGTGACAATAGGTTATACACTGATCAGCCATAACATTAACTCTACTGACAGGTAAAGTGTATAACACTGATTACGTAGTTATTTCATTACAATGGCACCTGTCAGTGGGGTGGGATATATTTGGCAGCCAGTGAACAGCCAGTTCTTGAAGTTGATGTGCTGGAAGTAGGAAAAATGGTTGAGCATAAGGATCTGAGGCACTTTGACAAGGGCCTTGTTGTGGTGGGTAGACAACAAATGTCCAAAACGGCAGGTCTTGTGGAGTGTTCCACATGTGGAGCAGTTAGTACCTACCACAACTGATTGAAGAGCTACTGTGGTTTTAAAAGTGATGCTGACTCTGATAGAAAAGGGTCCGAACACACAGTGCACCACAGTCAGAGCTGTTTCAGCAGCAGGAGGGACCTGTTCAGTATTAGGCAGATGGTGTTAATGTTATTGCTGGCTGGTGTATAAGTAGAGTCTTTGAAAACGTATGTGGTTAATGTATGTTATACAATAATGAGAGGAAGTGAATTGTGGGAAATCCTCCTGACCCTCCACGTCTTCATTTTTATCTTATTATTTCTCACCTCAACTCACAAGCTTTGAGTTTGATCAGAAATTCATAATTAAAATAAAAAACATAGCAAGTACAGACTTAACGCTCTTAATAAAGAATGTAAATGTAATGTGAATATTAATCATTATGTAACTAAAAAAAGCAAGAAAATAAAACATATGTGTAATATGAATTGAATATACATCAATCAGCCACAACAATAACACCACCTGCCTAATATTGAGTAGGTCCCCCATGCTGCTGAAACAGCACTGACTGTGGTGCACTGTGTGTTCTGATCCCTTTACCTGCCAGTGGTGTTAATGTTCTGGCTGATCAGTGTATAACACAACACTAAAAATAGCTCTATACTTCTGTGAGCTTAAAAAAGAAACAACTCCAACCCAAGTTCAGCCGTAACCTTAAGTTCATGTTTTTTATGATGATGTTTATACTAGGAGCATGACGGCTCTGGCATTTACCTGCCAGTTGGAAACACAGGCTTTATATTCACGCTTACTCTGAAGGAGCTCTTATGTTAAAGGAATCTTCTAAACTGAGCCAGAACCGAGTTGGAGAGGCTGTCATTGAAATCTTTATGGACTGAGGCAGATTTTAAACAGTGCATCAAAGGCTTTCCAAAAATTTTCCTGTGCGTCATAGCAGAAGTTTCATTAGAACTCCAATGCCTTATCAAGTTACCAGGTATTTCTGGATGCCATTTGCATCTTAGTCATCAGATCCTATTTACAATGAACCGCTTTAAATGTCACCGACTCCCAGGAAACGTCCGGGAGGTGATATTCAACATTCGGCATCATTCCCCTAGGCTTACAAACCATTACAGGGGTGAACAGGCATGCACAGTAGGACTGGTGCTGTGTGTTTTGTAAGATGCTAGTGGAAGGACACTTTTGATGTAGTCTCGACATGTGCACACTTAACTAGGGACTTCAACAGACTTGAAGTAGCCAATTCTAATTACACCCCACCTGCAAAGATAATGGTGAGGGAAACGGAGGCTCAGGGAACGTGTGTGTGGACAGGACGATTTGCATATCCATCGATAACATCTATGCCACATCTCCACATCCCTCTCTGTTCCTCTGCTCCCCTGTTCTTTGCTTTTCCCAGCTACTTTTAAAGTAAAACCAGCTGTATTAAATGAACAGCATACATTGAGGACCAGCAGAGATATCAGTGCACACATGAGACCGGTTTAATATTGTAGGCATTCATTTAACACTCGATTCTGTTCTTCGCTTGATCGTCCTCTTTCTTTCGCACACAGTACGGAGGTCTCCGCATATTTAGTTTGCCAATTAGGAAGGCCCAAAGACTCCCCGTGCCCAGCTTTGGTATCCCCCCACTCTGCGGCTGATTTGATTCTGCAGGCTCTGGGTGGTTATCTGAGCTGGGTGGAAAATCAATGACGAGTGCCAGGAAGGGTCGTCCCGCAGCTCCAAGCTTTGCCTAATGTGGAATGTTCAATTGTGCATGAAGACAAAGACTGTGAAGGTGCATGTGTGTGTGTGTGTGTGTGTGTGTGTGTGTGTGTGTGTGTGTGTGTGTGTGTGTTTGAAATGGGAAATGACTGAGAAATAGAAAAGAAACCTTATTTACCATTTGCATATGCAAAAAAAGAGAGGAAAAAATGAAGGTAACTGGCCCCCGTAAAAGACCAGGAGCCTCTTGTGGGTCCAGGACTTTCATTCATCACTTCTACAATGTAAAAATAATCAATACAGTCTGTTTGCCTTGTTTCCCATGTCATTACTGAATAATAGGTTTTATGATGCAGCAGAAGCCTGGGAATTTAGGGGCTGAGCTCCTTTCAGCAGTTTTATACAATGTATGTGGGGTCATTCTCCATTCTCTCATGGTTGTACAGTAGTTAACAAATCATTTGTGGTAGTCGCTGTATAATAATAAATCTAATTATTAAAATCAATGACTCAACTGTTAAGTAGAGATGGTGTCAATATGTTTCAAACAGGTATCAGGTTGATCATCTCCAGAACAACAAACAGATTCAGCAAAGCCAAATGATGTGAACTACTTCAATTAAAAGTGGCTCTTTTTAAAGATTATTAGTTTATATTAAAATATCAGTATTCGAAAACACTACACAACACTGACAGAACTGTACAATAAACATATGCTGTCATGAGTTGTCTCCTAAAATAACAGTGCCATCTTATCATGGCTAGACATAACATTAAAACTACCTGCCTAATATTGTGCACTGTGTGCTTGGACACAGCCCGCATTAATATTCTGTGCTGTAGTAGCTCTTCTGTGGGACTGGACGAGACTTCACTCCCCACGTGCATCAGTGAATCTTGGATCCCCATGATCCTGTTGCCAGTTAACCAGTTAACCTTCCTTGGATAACTTTTGGTATGTACTAACCACTGCACACTGGGAACATTGGAAACTAGCCATCGTTTCTACTTCTGACTGATCAATTTCAAGTAATGGCTGTTCACTTCCTGCCTTATATATACCACTCCTCATTATAACAAAATAATGAGCTAATCCATGTTGTTCACTTCACCTTTCAGTGGTTTTAATTTTATGGCTGATCTCAGTTTCTAGAGACAACATCAGCTAAAAGCCTATAACTTGGAGTAAAATGTCCAGCATATTCATATGAAGCATGAAGTACATGAAGCTAGTCTGTGATAGTTGAAGTAGTCTGGGACAGGTGATCGGGAGGCCCCAGTGATGGGTGATGTGGCTGTAAGAGACGAGGGGCAGCAGGTCCTTGTGTACTGGTGGGCTGAAGTGACTGTCAATCCAGTAAGTGAACCTTAGGGCTGTTCATATGGGGCTCTCGTCTGCAGGAGTGAGTGGAGTCGAGCGGTAGGAACTTCAACCAGAAGGAGGGCATCAGGATGGATCAAGCCGATACAGACAGCAGGATGGGACATGATCGGTGGTGTCTCAGAGGTAGCTGATGGAGAGAGAGAATATAGGTTGTTAGAGATGCTCAGTGTTATGAGTGATCAAGTACAATGTACCCTGTTAACTCATGGCAACATGTGACATGTTAATGGCATGATTGTTAGTGTAATGTTGCACTTGAAAATTGTTGTACTGCAGCAGTTCTTACAAGCACTTGGCTCATGTATCTATTACTGTAGTTCTCTCTTTAATAGTATATGAACGTGGCATATGGAAGTTCCTCTCTGTGGTAGTTTAGGATCTTGGTGTGTTTATTTTTTGCAGTAGTTTAAAATCTTGCCGTGTTTATTTATTGCAGTAGGTTAGGATCTTGGTGTGTTTATTTACTGCAGTAGTTTAGGATCTTGGTGTGTTTATTTATTGCAATAGTTTAGGATCTTGGTGTGTTTATTTATTGCAGTAGTTTAAAATCTTGGTGTGTTTATTTACTGCAGTAGTTTAGGATCTTGGTGTGTTTATTTATTGCAGTAGTTTAGGAGCTTGGTGTGGTTATTTATTGCAGTAGTTTAGGAGCTTGGTGTGGTTATTTATTGCAGTAGTTTAGGATCTTGGTGTGGTTATTTATTGCAGTAGTTTAGGATCTTGGTGTG
>JBBPDA010095264.1:0-11637 GCA_037974385.1 Arnoldichthys spilopterus
TGTGCACGTGTGATGGGTTAAATGCAGAGGTCACATTTCGTTGTGGTGCTTGAGTGTGTTCACAAAGAGTCACTTTCTTTCAATACTGCCCAGCTGTAGCTGTTCACCAATAATCCCTCTCAATTTAATCCACTAAGTCTAAGACCCTGTCCACACGTAGGCAGGAATTTTTGAAAATAAAATTTTCAGTTTTCGGTTTTTTTTGGGTTTTTTTTTAAATCCCGCCACATGAGCACGGTTTAGAAAATATCTCTGTTCACACATAAAACGATGTCAAACGCGGTCAAAAACACGCCAAAGCAACAGGTGGCACAAGGTGGTTTCTAGTGGAACCTGAAGCTCGCTTTCAAAGTTGTCCCACCAACCACTGTTCCGACACGGTCTTGTCCAAAACCGGCGGCGACGTTGGCAATGGGCGCTCGGACGAGACGGTGTCCGTGTTGAATGTAGTAGCGACATCTGAAGCTCAGTCTGACGCCGGTGTCCTTCATAACAGAGGAGAAGTCATTGTGCGTGTGTGTATGAGCTGTAAAAAGTCCAAATAGCAAAGTTATGACCAACAGTGTTTCATCAGCGTGTGCCATCGCGGAAAATCACCTCGCTCATGTAAACACAGGACGCACAGTGACGTCAAAGGAGGTGAAGGTTTTCCTTGCCACACGTAAACGCAAAAACGTTTTCAAAAACGTTCTTCACCTTGGAAGTGTTTCTGAAAACCTGTTTTCAGTGACCAGAAACACAGTTCACGTGTGGACGGATGTCAAAATGCATAGAAAATGCTACGTCCTCAAAAAAACCCAGATGGGTGTGAACAGGGCCTAAAACTGGAATTTTGACTCTGTTTTGGGATCACACATAATGCTCCGGTTTCATTACTGTTCAATTCCTGAATAAAATTGTGTGTGTGTGTGTGTGTGTGTGTGTGTGTGACCATCAGGAGCTTGACCATCAGGAGATTCAAGATTCAAGTCAGATCTCGATCACAACCAGCCATGGCCGAGATTCCAAGCCCTGTCTTTACTCTTTCTGGGTGATTAGGATGGCCCTCCCCCTCCCCACATCACTTGATATTATCGAACAAGGACACTGGTTATCTGATGTAAAAAAGCTGGGCATTGAGAGCTCTTCTCCAAGCGCGTTGAGGTGTTTAATGGCGTCTTCTAAGCAGTTTGAATAGTTGCACAGGCCTGTTTCACGAATCCTGGCGGAAACACTCACCTTTTACACTCTTACTTCTAGCCAGGTAGCATCGCATGAAGAGGAGACCTAGCTGATGGGTGAGGATTGGCTACAACTGAACTGAAGGGAAAAATCTGGCATCAGGCCGAATTCCACTGCCAATGGGCATTAAAGGTACTATGTGTGTGTGTGTGTCCTGGAGAAAGACTTTGTTTGTTTATGTGTGTTGCTGGGATCAGACCTTTCCTGCTTCAGAGCATATTCCAGCATCTTGATCCTCCTCACCAGGTCCTTCTTCAGGTTCTCCTGACCTTTCCTCTCACCCTGCAGGAAGGCAATCTGAGCCTGGAAAACACACACACACACATACACATAGAGAGTTATCAAGTGAACCAGACCTGGACGTGTGGAAATTTCTCAGCAAGATCAATGGCGTCGCATCAAGAAAGAAGATGGTCTGGCGAGAACACCAGCTCTCCTCGTATGAAATGTGACTTTTGGCTAAAAAAGACAAAATCCTTGCTCGAGATCCCTCATTTGCACAAAGTGGAATATTCTCATTCTAGTTCCAGTGTAATGAAGCAGCAAAAACCGGTTCCTAATGGGACATTTGTGAACAGACCCTCAGGTGTAGGTGATGAAACTCTACCTGACAATGTTTTCATTTGCACACAGTGTGCTCTACAAGACAAATTCTGCTGAAGGCTAAAGCAGCTAGTTTAAGCTACATTCTTCAGTGTTTCAGGATACCCAGTCCTCTGGCCGAGCTGGTGGAAAGAGCCAAAAGCGAATTTCCATGTTTTTGTTCCATTGTGTCCATCGTTGTGTATTGTGTTGGAGTGCGGGCTTGTGGGTTGCAGCTACAGCGTCCTGGACAAATGGCCCATCTGTGACTTAATGCCTGCCTCAATGACAGCCTGAATTACGGCCTCGGGCCCAACAGTAAGGGCACTGTGCGAGAATAATCAGATTTAGCAAACCTATACAAACACACACCCCCACCCACACCATCTCCACCCACCCATATGTTTGCATGTGCATGGAAACACGGGCACACACACCTACATACTTCTAGGAAATGGGAGGAAGAAGCATTTCCTGAAATGAGGACAGTGTTAGTACTGACAATATCCATGACATGATCATAAAAGCAAAAAAAAAAAAAAAATCAATAAAAAAAAAAAATTAAAAAAAATCAATATATCTATTTACCCATCAATCAATCATGATAATGAAGTTACTGACTTACTGCACTAAATGCCAATCAGCCATAACATTAACACCACTGACAGGTTAGAAGAAGAACATTGACTCTAGTTATTTCATTACAGTAGCACTTGTCAGGGGGGTGGGATATATTAGGCAGCAAGTGAACAGTCAGTTATGTGAACTGAAGGATCTGAGCCCCTGTGAAAAGGGCCTTATTGTGACGGCTTGACGACTGATGGCAGCTCCAGGTATCCAGTGCTATAGTAAGTGATCCAAGGAAGGACAACTGGTGAATCAGCCACAGGGTCATGGGCACACGGGCTCAGCGATGCATGTGTCAAGTGAAGGCTAGTCCATCTGGTCTGATCCCACATAAGAGCTACTGTGGTGGAAGAAGTGTATGCTGACAGACAGAAAGGGGTCAGAACACACAGTGCACCAAAGTCTGTTTCATCAGCATGAGGGACTTACTCAATATTAGACAGGTGGTGTTAATGTTATGGCTGTGTACGTGTTTTTTTTTTTTTTACAATAAACGATCACATAACACAGGGCAGCGTCCTCCAGCATCCTCATCAGCGTCATTCTGAATCCATGTCGCTCCTGCCTTCAGCCTAAACGGAGATGAGAAGACAGCAATCACCCGTCACTCACAGCGTCAGTGACCCCAGTGGACATGACTCCCATTCTGAACGTGAATCGTCTGGAACTGGGCATAAAGAGCACAGCGGTCTAGAAGCGCCCAGGTTCGAAAGCAACTGGGGGAGCCACATTAGGATGAACTGTAAACCTGCCAAGGCCTTGTGCATCTCTCTCTGAGAGAACATCACCTCTCCACTGCTTGTTCTGTGGGGGACAACACTTTGCGAGTCACCAGGTGCTACTGGATGCTGACTGCGGCCATCATGATTATATATATATATATATGACATTGCGTTAATACCAGCCATGAAAGCTGCTCTCTTGCTCTTTTCTCCCCCCAAACAATACGGAGTGATTAGCCGAGCAGGTATGTAAGAGGATGAAATCAAGCTAAACTGTAAGCACTGAGGAGGAGGAGGTGGGGCAGTAGGTGGATAATGTATTTTTAATCACAGACAACTGCGTTATAAGCTGGTTACACTGTAAAAGCTCCAGTGAATGGAGGAATAAATGGCCCAGGGACCTACAACAAGCACATCAGCAATCCAGTCATTTATTCATGCTTCACCAATGGGTTTTTCACCAAGACGTCTTTCGAAGCCCCTGTAAAGGATTTACACGGCTGCGGACACGGAGGAACAGAGATGATCTGGAACTTTTGGGGTGGTGGTGGTTTTGGATTCTGAAATACATTATATAACATATGTTCATGATGCTATATATCTGTAAACACTGCATATACAGCTGGTATGCTTATGAAAGTGAAAGTCATTGTGAACACACCCCATTACACAACTGCCCTCATTATGTCCTTTCCAGAGAAACATGCAATGATAGGTGAAGTCTGCAGGCTTATGTGCAGTGTTGTTTTAAAAGGAAATAAATGTATTAATACACTTGTGCCTGAAGGATCATGACACCTTTATATATATTTTTTAATTTCTACATAATTAATATCGAAAACATCCAATTTTCACACAAGTAGATACAGAAAACTCGAGATAAAAAAATATCTTGAATTATTATTAGCAATATTAATATTAATCTTCTTAATTCTTTGGCCGAAGGGTCTGACTACATGTCCCACTTTCTCTTGCGATTCAGTTCAGGGACACATTTCTAGATATTTCCTTTAGATTTCACTGGCATAACTCAGAATTGTTACATCAATAATGACAGACTGTCCTGGCCCAGATGCAGCAAAACCCAATCATGACACTACCACCACCATGTTTCACAAATGGGACAACATTGTTATTTTCTGTGAAAGCAACGGGAGCAATCGTTTGCGCCGGACAGATGATAAGAGTTGGGGCTGCTTTTACCTTTCTGCTTTGAGACCTGTTTAATTTAAGTACAAATTTAATCTAAACTAAAAAAATGTTTAAATATTAACCAATATAATTGTTTTTCTAACTTTTTAAGAACCTTGACATTTGTACTGGGATCAGTCGCAAAACTAGTCCAGCCGTGAGTGCTGCCAGTCGAGGGGTTAATACACAGCTCTGTTCTGCTAGAGAGAATACACAATAATAAACAACTCCCTATATGAAGTGAGCCTCAGGTGGCCATGACCTGGTCTGATTCACCAGTCGTCCTTCCTTGGATCACTGTTGGTAGGTACTAACTACTGCACACCTGCAACACTTCACAAGACCTGCCGTTCTGAAGATGCTCTGCCATCACTATAGGGCCCTCGTCAAAGCGGATCAGATCTTCTCACTCGCCAATATTTCCATTTTTACCGTCCCAATGCTGATACCTGGGCGTGGCCTGATACAGAGTACAGATCTAATACCAGCGTATAATTAACAGGCTGCATGTCTCACTGTGTGGAAGAGACTGGGATGTATTAGGCAATATCAGGCTTGACTTATACATTGCTTCCCTAACTTTATAAAACAAAATTTAACTAATAAATATAAACTGATTAACAACATTTTGTTTTATTAATAAGCTAATAATCATGCACCAGGAACTTTTAAAATAAACATGAACTACAGATGGACCTCATAGATCAGCCATTCATTCATTTGGCTGACGCTTTTATCCAAAGCCACTTCCAAGACGTGGAGCAGTGTAGTGGAACGGCCCCTTGCTAAAGGTTCCCTCAGTAGTGTCCCTGCCAGGACTTGAACCTGCAACCTTCAGGTCACAAGGCCAACGTCCTAACCGCTAGTCCACCACTGCCGCAGTCCATTGTTACCGATTCCCTTTACAGCTGTTCGAGTCAGCCTCGCACCAATATCCGAGATCAGTGTCGGATCAGTCCGCCCCGTCTGAAATCCAGCTGGTCAAGATCAGCAGAAGTGTTATAAAGACTAAAGCTAAACCTCCTAACCTTCTCCAGTCACACGGTGTCTAAACAAAATCGAAATTAAAGGCTTAGTTTTGAGGATAAATATATTTGTTGCACACACAGACACACAGTGAAGTCTAGCAGAAGCTGGAACAGGAGGCATATGAAAGGGAACCTCCGGTACGGAGGCAGTGTGGCCTATATGCAGGGAAACTAGGTAACCCAATTGATGAATATTCACTCGCTTCTAATTTCAAGGGCCCCGAGTTCTATAAAAAGACTTGGGTATGTTTAGCGAAGCTAAAAGCACAGCAAGGGGGTGTCTGGTGCTCAGATCATTCATATGCAAGGACATCTAAAGTCACTGCACTGCTCAGGACAGTTACAGCTGGCCTGAACGGTCATTTACAGGCTTTAAATATTCACCGACATTTAGGCGCAAGTACAAAAACTACAAGCACCATTTATTTTAGAACCGGTCTTTCTGAGCAAAACCATTATTCACATATTTTGTGCGTTTTAATGTAAAGAACAGTTCTTCAGCAGGGTTCGATTCCCCTGTACTCCATAGCGTAGTGCTTCAGTAGTGCCTGGGTGGTGGGTGAGTGGATTGGCACTGTAGGTTCGATGGCTTACCCTTTGAGGGCTAGAGTTTGTGGGCAGTGGTGGCTTAGTGGTTAGGACGCTGCCTTTGGGACCTGAAGGTCGCAGGTTCGAGTCCCGGCCCGGGCACTACTGAGGTACCCTTGAGCAAGGTACCGTCCCACTACACTGCTCCCCGGGCGCTGTTGGTAGCAGCCCGCTGCTCCACGTGTGCACGTGTGACGGGTTAAATGCAGAGGTCACGTTAAGTTGTGGTGCTTGAGTGTGTTCACAATGACAAAGAGTCACTTTCACTTTAATGCAAAATGTGTGGAGGTGAAACCAATAAAACGTGATGAAATAATGTGGAATAAACGGAACGAAACGAAGGTTTTTAGGACACAACAGCACGTTTCCAATAGCGACAAGCTAAGAGAGGTCAGTTCCTTGGTGCCCTGGTGATTTCTGAGTGACGTTTACATCGTAGCCTATGCACTTTTTTGAACAGGGGGGGTCTGAGGCTGACGCTTGAAGCAGCAGAAAGCCGAGCCTACGTCAGAATTAACGGCCATGTAAATCCTACAAAGCAACAGACAGTATCGGTTATTGGCATCGTAGCCTCTTGGAATCAGTATCGGCTGCAAACTTCAACCAGCACATGCGCGCTCACGGCGCTCATTTCCATGCCCCAAGAGGCAGAATGTTCTCTGCAGAAGCAAGAGGAAAAGCCCTCAGATCTGGGCCACGGTGATGACTCAGAGAGTGGGCTTAAGGCGGAGAGGGGGTGCTGCTGAATATGTGAGAGAGAAGCAGACACTGAGTCATCCCTCCACTGCCCGTCCCTCATACGCGCCCACCAGAAGTGCGAATGAAGCCGCGTTCACACTCGAATTCCCCCGAGTTCCCTCGGAGGAAATTACGCACTAAATCACATCACATTTGCGTCTCCTTCGCTGCGCCGGAGATTGTCGAGATGACCTCAATAAGACTGACGCTCGATGTTCTCCGTTCTCTCGCTCGCTGGCTTTCCGGCGTGCGGCGTGGAGAATCCGGGAGAGCCTGTTTAAATTCCTCTCTAAGCGACTTCAGGCCGTCTGGCTGCTCCCGAGAGAAAACAAGCTCGTTAACTCTTTTATTTGGGAAAGAGAGGCGGAGGAAGCCACAGGAAGCTGCTGGAGGAGAATCTATTGGAATAACAGGGTCAAGAGTTTACGTGGACAACGGCCTTTAAACGGAGATCTGATCACATCGATCTGTACCGATGCCTCGACCAACACAGCTCACGATCTGATGCATCGGTGTGGCACATTAGAATCGATGAGTCGCTCCACAGTTCACCTCACTTCACTGTGAGCAGTGTTCTGTACTGATGAGCTGCTTTTGCTGATGACGAAATAAATGTTCAAATTATAGTTCGTTTGCATGTGTGAGATTATGGAAATGTAGCAAATTGAAATTGTGACATTTCATCATATTTCATGACGTATTTTTATCATTTTAATAAAGGTTATGCTATGTTCTTTTTAGATCTAGCGATGGAAAGGTACTCGGTTTTTAAAGGAGTGGAACAAGGTTCTAGGTCAGTCTATTTATGTCATTTTTGTCTTGTTATTATTATTATTATTATTATTATTATTATTATTATTAATAATATAATAATTATTATAATTATTATTTTACTATTTTATACTTTATATTTTATACTTATATATATATATAAATACTATATATATATAAAAATAAATAGTAAATTTTTATACATATTTATTTATTTATTTTTTGGAAACGGTCTATAAAAGGCAGGGGAAAAGGTCCAGGAATGTTTAAAATGTTTAAAAACAATCTCTGAAGACCGTATAATGGATTCGTTGACCCCGGTAAGATACCAAATCAACCCAATCACACTGAACTGAATCGCTACAATTTTTTATTAAAATGTGAATGATCGGCTCTTTAGATTAAGTAATCAATAGAGGACAAACGTAATGAAACCGGTCGTTTACACCCCTGACATTTACAGATTATATATAAATGATCAATATCGACATCGGTATCGATATCGACATTTAGATCTGACTGATATTACAAACATTTTTGTTCAAAATTCTTTCCGTTTCTCAGTTCGCCTCATTTTTAGGATTATATATAATAATTGTAGTTTATAAACAACTCACATTCTTCTAAAGCAAGTACGTTTAGGTCCCATTTCTGAATTTTCACACACACACAAAAACAATTACAAATCAGCATCAGTAGACATGTATTTGAGAAATATTAGATATTGGTGTGCAAATCCAACATCAGTGCATCTCTAATACTCACCGGCTAATGGTTATATGCGGTTATGCAAGATGAGCAGAGAAAGAGTGAAGTGGAGATAAGAGGATGTGTCAGTTTTGCATTGGGCAGAGCAAGGGAGAGTGAACGATGAGACGTATGTAGAAAAAAAAAAAGAGACTCTAGGCAGAATGAAGGGATGAATTCAGGAATAGCACAGTGACGTAGCCCAAACCCACACTGTTCCCTTTGAGGCTGCTCTGACGAGCCGGTCTTGAGGAGGGAAAGGCTTAAAGAACACCATCGTCTCAGGGCCAGGAGGAGAAACACTGCGGACGGGGGAGACACACAGCAAGGAACAACTGTTCTGTATAGTAAAATATTGGAGATTGAGCTGCTCATAGCAAAATAAACAAACAAACTAAATATTTTTTTTTTAAAAAAGAAGAGAAATTCAGCTGCAGATGTTCGTATGTATCTATAAGATTTTTTTAAGGCTTTATTTCTTCTACACATTGTGAGAACACTGTCTGCAAGTCTCACATGTATAATTATGTGCCTTACTAATGTCTCCTACACTGATCAGCCATAACATTAACACCACCTCCATATCATTAAGAAGTTCACCCTCATGCTGCTGAAACGGCTCTGACTGTGGTTCTCTGACCCCTTTCTATCAGAGTCAGCATCACTTTTTAACCACAGTAGCTCTTCTGTGGGACGCATCAGTGAGCCTTGGGTGCCCGTGTTCACCAGTTGTCTTTCCTTGGATCCCTGTTGGTAGGTGCGAGCTACTGCACAGCTGGAACCCTCCACAAGACCTGCTGTTCTGGAGATGCTCTGACTCAGTCGTCTAGCCGTCACAAGAAGACCCTGGTCACAGTGGCTCATCCTTACGCTTGTCCATTTTTCCTGCTTTTAGCACATCAAATTCAAGAACTGACTGTTCACTTACTGCCTATAATAGACCACTCCCCTGACCGGTGCCACTGTAACGAAATAACTAGATCGTCAAGGTCTTCACTTTACCTGCCAGTGGTTTTAATGTTACGGCTGATTTGCGGCAGGTGGGCAGTGGTGGCCTAGTGGTTAGGAAGCTGCCTTTGAGACCTGAAGGCCTGGGCACTACTGAGGTTCTCTTGAGCAAGGTACCGTCCTGCTACACTGCTCCCCGGGCGCTGTTGATAGCTGCCCGCTGCTCCACGTGTGCACGTGTGATGGGTTAAATGCAGAGGTTGCATTGCGTTGTGGTGCTTGAGTGTGTTCACAATGACAAAAAGTCACTTTCACTTCACTGTTCATCAAATACAGCCCTGAGCAAGCTGGAAAGATTTGGGTTTGTGTGCGTCGGGCCTGCAGGACAACTCGGCATCACCTCTAGAGGTGGACGTCCGGTCACACCCCCCCCCACCAGTAGAGGAGCCCATGTACTCACTTCAGAGAGAAGAACCTGCAATAGAAGCGGCTCAAAAACCCAAAGCAGGTTCTCCTGAATGGAGGCCATCTTTGCAGGGCTGGAAAGGCTTGTGTAAGGGCTCTCTACTGCACTACAACACAGAGCAAGTTCAAGAGTCTAGACGGCCCACCTGACTCCGTGTGGGCACAAGCGGAATGCTGGACTTGAGGTTTACGTAAGCTCCCGAACCCACTTCATCTCTTGCGAGTGAAAAAGGCTGCGTTTGAGGAAGCTCGCAGTCCGTTTGCTTGCCCTGTGTTTCAGCAAGTTAGCTTTTCATCCGAATGTGCTATTCAGTACAGGCCGTTTTCGGAGGGAGACAATAAAACGCAGCCTGTTGTTCCAGTGGCGGCTGAACACGACACTGAGGGCTGGAAATGCTATTATACGGTTGTAGATCTTTGTTCGCTGTAGGAAAGCTGTACACACCCAGTAGAGGCGTTCAGACTGTGGTATGTACGGCTTGGGCATAGGTGTTTGGAGAGCTGCTGCGGTGAACAGTGCCCCACTGTGCGTTTGACCCCGTGGAAAAGGAAACGGGCCTGTTCCAAGGTCGGCAGCGGACACAGAGTTCATTGACCGCCTCGGTGAGCGTTCGGTTCCGGCTGAGTAGAGCGGAGGGTTCGTGGTTAGTGTGGGCAGCATACCTGAGAGGCAGGTTGTGCTCCATTCCGTGTTTTATACGTGTTAAAGTCGAAAACATTCACTTAAAACCAACAAAATGACTGAAGGTTTTAGTCCAGAGTGCGATGACGGACACGTCATATATCACACTCGAAGTCGAGGTGACGCAAAGCCGTTTCCTCCATTATTTTAGACTCTTCAGCTAAACATTTACAGAACGTTTCACTTGTACGTGGTTGAATATTTCTTGTTGCCACTTTAAAACTGCCCTAATAACCCAACTGACAATCACTGAGAGTTGGGTGTTCCAACCCCACTCTCGCCAGTTCCCATGGGGGCAGTGGAGGCCTAGTGGTTAGAACCTTGCCCTTGTGAACTAAAGGTCTAAGGGTTTAAGTCCCAACCCAGGTACCACTGAGGTTCCCTTGAGCAAGGTACCGTCCTGCTACGCTGCTGCTGATAGCCGCCCACTGCTCCACGTGTGCACATGTGCTGGGTTAAAAGCAGAGGTCACAGTTCATTGTAGATTACCTGAGCTTCTGCTGTTGAGTTTAGGTGGGAGTGGACACTGATGACTAGCCATCACATCAGTCAGTAAACTCTGTTTAATCAAAACTACTGGTGTATAAATGTAAAACATAACGGATAACCATCAAATGACATCAGCTGACCTCAGAATGGAAAAGTTCTTGAAAATCAGAAGCTAGAAAAATGTTCCTATAGTGGGCAGTGGAGGCCTAGTGGTTAGGACGCTGCCTTTGGGACCTGAAGGTCGCAGGTTTGAGTCCCGGCCCGGGCACTACTGAGGTACCCTTGAGGCCACTACACTGCTCCCCGGGTGCTGATGGTAGCTGCCCGTTGCTCCACGTGTGCACGTGCGATGGGTTAAATGCAGAGGTCGCATTTCATTACGTTCATATCGATGTAGCCCTATTATTACATTGTGTGAAAGCTGCAAGAAAAAGCATTTATATCTTTTCCTCAGATCGTTCAGATTACTGAGAAGATGAAAACGATGCAAGCTGTGAAGCTGGGAAGCTGTGGTGTCAGTGTGGATTTGGAAAAATTCTATTAATTCATAAGTCATTTGTAAAACAGAGTTGGAGCGTCGTAGTGTCACTGTCGCAAATTTTCATTTTTACACTGCCAGAGTGCGGGAGGTGTATGTTCCACTGAGTGTTTTTCTCTTTTTCCTACAGCAGCAACACACTGCTGTTGTTCTGGGGAACAAACGGAGCAGCGGAGGTCACGAACAAGAACAAGAACCCAGTAAAGTATAAGTGACTATTTGACATTGTGAACACACTCAAGCACCACAACGAAATGTGACCTCTGCATTTAACCCATCACACGTGCACATGTGGAGCAG
>JBBPDA010095275.1:0-11637 GCA_037974385.1 Arnoldichthys spilopterus
CTGCTTGCTTTTTGGGTACAGGGATGATGGTAGTAGCTTTAAGGCATGTGGGGACTACGGCCTGCTGCAGAGACATGCTAAAGATGTTAGTTAGCACCCTTGCTAGCTGGTCAGCACATGACTTCAGTGTGCGGCCTGGTACCCTGTCTGGTCCCGCTGCTTTGGAGGCATCAATCTTCCTCACCTGGTGGAGCTGTAAGACTAGCGCTGGCTCCTCTCTGGAAGACAATGCTGTGTGAGCACCCTCGGTGTTGTGTACATCAAAGCGTGCAAAGAACAGGTTCAGGGCATCAGAAAGCAAGTTGTCATGGTTGGACAGCGAGGCAGGCCTCTTGTAGTCTGTAATGGTTTTAATGCCTCTCCACATGTTGTTATTTTTGAAGTGACTCTCAATGCGCTGCTGGTACCTCTGCTTGGCTGCTTTAATGTCCTTTTTCAGGTCTCTCCAGGCATTGCTGTAAGCCAGCCTGTCTCCAGACCTGTAGGCAACATCTCGTGCCCTGAGCAGGGACTGCACATTCCTGTTGAACCACGGCTTTTGATTTGGGTAGGCCTTGATGGTTACACTGGTGAGCACAGTATCAGTGCAGAAGGCAATGTAATCCAGCACTGATGAGCTGTACTCCTCCAGGTCTGTGTTCTCTGCAAACACTTCCCAGTCTGTGCTTTCAAAACAGTCCTGCAGCCGAGAGGTGGATTCATTACTCCAGACTTGGACAGTTTTAACAGACGGTCGTGTTCTGCAGATGAGAGGTCTGTAGGATGGGATCATTTCCAGTGAAATATGGTCAGACAGTCCAAGGTGTGGTGATGGGACAGCTTTATAAGCTCCAGAGACGTTGGTGTAGACCTGGTCCAGAGTGTTGTTTTCTCTGGTAGGCAGGTGTACATTTTTGTGCAGTTTTGGCATTAGGGATTTTAGATCTGTCTGATTAAAGTCCCCTGCTATGATCACAGCACCGTCTGGGTGTGCATTCAGCTGGCTGTAAATAGCGTCCTTCAGCTCCTCCAGAGCTAGCTTAGCATTAGCATGTGGTGGAATGTAAAAGGCTGTGATTAAAACAACGGAAATTTCTCTTGGAGTGTAAAAGGGTGTGCATTTTAATGCCAGATATTCAATGTTCGGAGAGCAGTGTGTTTTTCCTTTGTCCTGTCTGCACGGTAAACAGAGCGACCTGCTAGCTCGATGGCCACGTCGGGAATGTTTTTATCCAGCCACGATTCCGTAATTACCATCACACAGCTGTTCATGCAGTGACTAGTAATCCTCAGTCGTATTTAGTCCATGTTGTTGACGAGGGACCGGGAGTTGGTGAGGAAGAGACTCAGCAGGCTTGGTCTGTTGGGGTTAGCCTCTAGTCTAGTACGCGCGCCGGCTCTGTTCCTCGCTTCTGCTTCCTCTCCCGGCATCGTCTCCGGCGTCGAGCGAGCAGCATGATCGGGGCGCAGAATCTCCGGAGGGATAGAATGCAGGCTACTTGAAGCATAATCCTGGCATATGTTTCCAAAATGTTTATAATAAACCACTGTTATTCCACTAAATGTTTTTTCTTTTAATGACTTTAAAGCTACATTAATGAGTATTCTGCACTGATCTCAGACAGAACCTGTAACGCGGAGAGCCCAATTACAGGGGAGCAGAAGGGGTCATCGCCTCCCCGGTCTCATCAGCAAGGAGGGAAAGGGCACTTTGCGAGACTAGACAAGTTGATTGGCCCTGGCTGAATACAGGTGGAATATTGCGTTGGCGGAAAACGAGTGGGTTTACACCGTTTTCCACTAGCGCAATATGTAACCAGACCGCAGTGTAAGCTAACATATGCAGCTCGCGAGATGGGCTAAGCTAGGGCCGCCCTGAAAGGCAACGCCAGTAAAGGAAAAGGTTACTGGGTTTAAGGGTAAGGAAAGGAACCCCTGGAAGCAGGTGCAAGCCAACTAGCCGCCCCAGCCGCATGCTCGGACCCGCTTGAGGCAGTCACGGATCTCCCCCGCCCTCAGCCGTCAGGGAGTCCGTCTCGTTTGGCTCGGGGTTTGCTCCCGGCATACAGTCGGCACACCAGCCACCAGGGAGGAGGGAAGCAGATGTGGGCTATGTGGGTATCTTAACACGCCGTACCCGCTCGAGCTAGTCATGGATCTCCCCCACTCTCGGCTGTCAGGGAGACCGTCTTGCGCTGGCCCGCAGGCCCCAGGCATTTGGTCCGGGCACGTCTGCTGTTTTCTAGAGGCCTCAACTCGAGAGGGAGTTGCAGCCGATCCGCGCCAACCCTTACAGAACCTTCTGGAAAATCTAACTAATTAAGGGAATTCCTGTAGTCTGACACTCTGGCTGACCATAATCTAAACACATACTAATATCCTGACCAGAGTTCTATATCACAGTATAATTCCATGCTGGGGTATCGGTTTTAATCACTGAGGTCTAGTTATGGCAGTCCTATAAATAGGAAATATAGTTTGTTAAATACAAACTCTTATTGGAAACTTGGAAAAACCCTACAAAAGTTACCATCTGACACCATCAGTGTTAATTCACATAGTCTGCTGGTGGAATTTCACAAATCTATAGTGATAACTAGGGTGCTCTGTGAGATCAAGAAGCAACCAAACATCTGTTCTTCTAATTCTATACCTCTAATCAAGACATCAGTAACTTTGTTTTTCATGTTTATTTTAGTTGAATGCTTTGTAGTGTTTTACTGGGGAAAACACACTTACTGAGACTTTTTTCATGGCTCTTAAGACTTTTGCTCATAACTGTATATCAGTATTGTCTCCTTATTATCCAGTTTCTGCTCTTATTCCTCAGCTGGTTGGAGGAAGGCCATTGTGTGATAAGCTGCTCAGATGGGAAGTATCAGTCTAATGGACAGTGTCAAGTGTGTGACCATACTTGTGCTCAGTGTGTGGACGCTGGCCCTGCCAACTGCACCAGTTGTGACAAAGGTGAGAGGCGATTGCTAAAAGGTATATGTTAATAAATAATGACTATGTGGTTAATTGCACAATGTTAGTTAGGTGAATCAGAGACATGGTTAGGTGACAGAATCAGAACACATTAGGTGATAAAAAACACATTAGGTGATAAAAAAAAAATACAATACAAATAGCAAAAAAACTTGTCAAACCATTTTGGGAAGCCCTTTAAAAAAGTATATGTGTCACCTTGCTATATACAATTTCCAAACGTACATTTATATCAACTTATTACATCAGACAGTAGTTCAGTGAACTCATCACCCTGCCTATCCTATTCCTATGCCATATGGTGAATCAGAAAAATAGCACATCCAAACACATCCAACAGAATGCTGCATCCACATAACTGATTTCAAATCAGACAACTGTCCTAGGCATCCTAAGACACAGCAAGTTGTCACTGCTGGCATGAAAAATGTTTAACGATCTTACCCATAATGACTCAATGCATTGACATTTTGACCCAAGCAGTTTGAGCTTATGAAGTAAAAGACCATTATAAGTATTGTATTAAACCACTGACAACAAAAACAACAGCAACAACCTGTTTTTGTATTTGGAAATATAAAACTGCATACAGAATCAAGGATGGGATTTCACTTTTACAACTTCCCACCAAAAAGGTTCCTTTTTGACCACAGTTAGGGCTTCAAAAACACTGGTGCACTAATTTAAAAAGCCTGAGGCAAGGGCAGATAGCAATGGCTGTCAAGCAGTGATTGTAGGGCTGAGATAATAAGGTGGAGCTAAGTGGAGAGAAAAATGTTTGTCATTGGCCATAATATAATATGCACATGTAGAAAGCAAGATAGGCCTGCAGTCAATTTGGGTCGGCCTACTTGTGGCCACTCCCCTGACAGTTGAAAGTGAAAGTGTCTTATTTGTCATTGTGAACACACTAATCACACACAAACAAAATGTGACCTTTCCATTTAACCTATCACACATGCACACGTGGAGCTCAAGGGTACCTCAATGATTCCTGGAGTGGCATTTGAACCTGCAACCTTTTGTTCACAAGGACAAGATCCTAACTACTAGGCAACCACTGCCAACTTCTGCATTTTTAACTTATTGTTTAATTTCAAATGTGCTGGACCCAATGTAGCAAAACATTTATTAATGTCCAGTTATATGGACTGTTGAATGTTTTCTTTAGAGTGGCTGTAAATGCTTGTTAATTGTATCTGTATCATGTATGTCTGAATGTCTTAATATGGGTATGTTGCTGTAACATGTAGATAAGTTTGGCCTGGACCGCTATCTATATTATGGAGAGTGTGTGGCTGCTTGTCCTGACACCAATTTTCACACTACAACGAAGACGTGTGAGCCATGCCCAGAGCACTGCAGACTCTGCTCCTCTGCCACACACTGCCTCAAGTGCAACAGCTCCTACTACCTCAGCCATGGAACCTGCACACCCCTGGAGTGTGGCGAGGGTAGGAGGCCTTCAGGCCATTCAGTATATTATCAGAGCTATAGTTAATTGATACACACATCATTCCAGCAAATGTAAATATATATTTAAAAATGTAAAAATATATTGTAGTTATTTATTAGTTTATCTATAAGCCTATTATGCATTTTTTTTTTTTATGTTTCCCACTATTTAGTTTTGTTTAGTTCCACCTACTAGATATGTTCCCTAGTCCCACAATTCCCAGATATTACCTTTTTCCAAACATAATGCTTAGACACTTATGTTTAATAATTCAAGATTTAAGTTTCAAATGTTTATTTCAGCCCATCCATTTACAAGTATACGGTTGGGTTGAAGCATTTCTCTTGGACCTGTGGTGCCACATGTAACAGTACAAGACATAATGTGCAACACTTCACAGTGCATTTTTACAGTATACACAACATAATACGAAAAAATGCACCACAAACATTTAGGGTTGGTAGCAGTAGCTGTTTCTTATGATCAACACGTGGGGGAAAACCTGTAGCAGTTTCTGGCAGTAGTGGTTTGGATGCTTCAGAACCCTTTTTCTACACAGCAGAGAAGTAAACAGTCCATGGGTGGGGTGGGAAGAGTCAACAACAATGCTGGTTGCATGGTGGATGCAGTGGTTCCTAAACAGTTCTGCAAGTGGTGGGAGGGGAGTTCCAATTGATCTATTCTGCTATTTTTATGATCAGCTGAAGGGACTTCTGATCAGTTTTGTTACAATTTCCATACCATACAGTGATGTATGAGCAGATGACAATTGTCAATTGTCCATTGGTAGAATGTGGTGAAAATGGATGGGGGGAGACTGGACTTTTTTAGCTTTTGCAGAAAGTGGAGATGCTGCTGGTAGAGGTGTTAAGTGACCATGTGAGGTCATCTGGCACAGGCAGTCCTGGGAACTGGTAAGGGGTACCAGCGCTTAGTATGATGATCATGGTGCTGTTACCTTTGCTGACAGAGTGGGGCCTGTCAGTGAGAAAGATCCAAGATCCTAGGTCCAATTACAGAGGGAGGTATTCATGCACAGTAGGCTCAGCTTCCCTTCCAGTCTCTGTGGGGTGACTGTGTTGAATGCTGGGCTAAAATCTATAAACAGCATTCTGACATGCTTGTTGTTTCTGTCCAGGTGAGAAAGGGTGAGGTGTAGGGTAGTTGAGATGGCATCATCTGTTGGAATGCAATTGGAATGGTATGCAAATTGGAATAGGTATAGTTGTTCTGGGAGCTGGAACTTCATGTGCCTCACTAATAGCTTCTCTAAGCACTTGATGTGATGATAAGTGATGATGGGTGTGAGTGCTATGGGCTGATAGTTGTTGAGGCAGAACAAGGTTGACTTCCTGGGCACTGGGATGATTCTGTTGGTATTGAGACAGATAAGAACCACTGCTGCAAATTGTTTAAAATCCACCAATGGAAGGTGCTGGACCAGGCCACATTGGTGCTCAGAGATGTGTTGAAGAAAAAAATAGAAATTTAGTGCATCTTGCAAGGATGTATCCCTACTGCTGGCCAGAGGTGCTAACTTGTATGAATTGTACTACTTGTATTTCTTTTGAGTCTCTGTATTTTCTTTGCTTAAGTACACTTAACCCTTTTCATGACTTGGGACACTGCTGTGAGCCTCTCTGTCTCCAGATTTAAGCATTTTTGTCTTTCACCAGCGCATGTACTTCAGGGTGAACCAGGGTTTTTGGTTTGCCTGATACATAATAGTTTTGGAAGCAGTAACATTATCAGTGCATTTTTTTTTATCAGAGCCCGTGTACTCCTCCAGGTCTGTTGTTCCGTAGGTGACAGCTTCTCTGAAATTGTTCCAGTTTGTGCTTTTTCAAAGCAGTTCTATAGCGTGGGGATGGATCCCTGAGGTGAGAATTTCACCTTCTTCAGGACTGGTTTGACCCATTTTTGAACGGGTCTGTAGGATTGTGTGACAAAGATAGATACGTTATTATTATTATATATATATTTATTCTATATGTTCTTTTTCTATTTTTCTCTATTTTTGCTATCTGGTGTTGACCAGAGGAGGATGGGTTGCCCCTTCTGAGCCTTGGTTCCTCCCAAGGTTTCTTTCTACAGCTAGGGAGTTTTTCTCTGCTTTTGTCGCATTTGGCTTGCTCTTTGGGGGCTTGGACGCGGTTTCTGTAAAGCTGCTTTGTGTCACGAATGTGCCTTGTCCGTATTGTGTTTTGGTCCTTGCATGTGTTTCTCAGACACCTGACCCTCATTCCTCGTCTCCCTCCTGTGTCAGGTGCATCTCATTTGTGTTCCTTATTTAGTCTCCTGTGTCTTCCTTAATCTTCGTCTGTTCACTGTTACTCTGACCCTGTTGCTCTTACCCTGCTTCACTTAACAGTCTGTAGTCTTTACCCGTTTGTATGCTGTATGTAGTGCTCCAACGTTTGTTATATTAAATACCTTTAGAACTACTTTAACCCTGCGCCTGCCTCCAGCTTACCTAAATTCCTACACTTTGTGAGAACGTCAGTTGTAAAAAGTGCTATAGAAATAAACTTGAATTGATAAGTGGTCTGATTGCCCCAGGTGGGGACATGGTGTAAACAAGGTCTAGTACGTTTTCCCCACACTTACAAAGTGTACGTGCCAGTGAAATTTGGGAAATACTCTCTTTAGCAATGTGTTGTTAAAGTCCCCCACGACAATAAAAAAACCGTCAGGTTGGGCTATCAGTAGCTCCCACAAAAAATAATTCACACAATTTTCTCCCTGCCTGTGATAATAGGTGAAAGACTTATGATGTCGTTTTTGACACTGTATCATCTATTTTTCTCTATAATAATGTGTGTGTGTGTGTGTGTGTGTGTGTGTGTGTGTGTGTGTGTGTGTGTATGTGTGTGTGTGTGTGTGTGTGTGTGTGAGTAGGGGAGGTTGAGGACCCGGAGTATGATGACTGCATGGCATGTGAAGAAGGCTGCAAGAAGTGTGTCCTCTGTAAGTTCTGATTTATTTGTTAGCTAAGAAGTGGCTTTAGTGACACATATAACACTGGCAGACTCCTCTCATGAAAATAAATAGGTGGAAGGAAACATTTAAATTCAGTATAAGTTGGTATGGACTAAAGGGCAAAGCATACACAACCCAACCTGGGCTAAAATGTAATATGGACTTTTTATGTACGAAAACAGATTTAAGAGGGACATGCTTTTGGACATCTTTTTATATTCCAACACAACAGCAACATTATCTATGAATTTTGACAAATGCATATAAATCTCTTGAGATTAAACTTGCATACTTTAATTTCCAGAAAAGTATAAAAGAATACCTATTTTTTAAATACTGCACAGTATATATAGTAATTACCAAATTCACACATAGCATTTAATCTTCCTTTTATTAAACATACAGTCATGCAACAAATTGTACATAAAATTGACCTTTTGTAGTTATTTTCGTAATTTAAATAAACAAAAAACAGACCACAACATTTGTCACATTTATTTTAGGAGAAGAACCTCAAACCATCTGTGAAGCATGCCAATGAAAATATGGTTTGGTGTTGCTTTGCTGTGTCAGCTGTGAATTTTTTTTTATCATATCAGTGAAGATAATTTAAGGCTAACTGTCAGAAGTTAAAGGTAAACCTTTCAGCCGGATAATGATTCTAAGCACACTAGCAACTCCACCAAGTATGGCTCATAAAGAAACTGAGTATTATGGAATGGGCTTGAACCCCATTGGAATGTTGTGAAAAGATTTAAAAGGGCAGTACATGAGGGGAAAAAGTCCTCAAACATCTTGCAACTGAAGGAATTTTGCATGAAAGAGCAGTCACAAAATTCAGCAAGCCAATGACAGAGACTGTGGACAATTATTTTAAAAGCTTAAAAGAAGTTTTTATTTCTACTAAAGAGGGCAGTACTAGCTTTTGAGGCCAATGATATACTGACGATCTCCACAAAACTGTCACACTCCACGTGTCCTGTCTGTGTTTTGTTTTGGTAGTCATGCTTTCCTTTCCTTGTGTTCACCTAGCCACGCCCCAGCCCCGCCTCACACCTGTTTCTTTGTATGTCTCTCCCACCTTCATGGTTTTTTGTCTTCTGTCACAGATGGTGTAACGATGGGGAGGTGGTGTTGGAAGTAAACGCAGTGGTAGTAGCTTTTAAGGGTATTTATTAAATAAACAAATGCATACTAAATATAAAGACAAAAAGCACCAAAGCGGGAGAGACATACAAAGACCAGCAACACAAGACCAAAAAACAGGAGACTAAATAGAGGGGACAAATTAGGAACACCTGACAAGGGCCGTGATGGCAGGAACGAGAAACAGGTGTGAGGCGGGGCTGGGGCATGGCTAAGTAAACACGAGGAAGGGAAAGCATGACTACCAAAACAAAACACAGGCAGGACACATGAAGCGTGACAAAAACAAAATTACACATGTTTCTATTTTTGTTGAATGAATTACTGAAAATGCTATTTTTCCTTGTAGTTTTTTTAATATTTTATCTGACTGCATTAAAGAAGGTTAAATGTTTGCTTGTTCATATATGTTGAATGCATCAACATCAACAATATGAACTGTTTCCACTATTTCTATTTTCATATTAATGAAGCACCATTTTGAAGTAAAAAAAAGCTAGCCTGGGTAAAATAAAGTAATATTTATTTATTTTATTGCGCTGACATTAGTCTTCTATGTCTTATTTCACGAATCACATTCATTGTGATGTATGCACTGATCAGCCATTTCATTAAAACCACCTGCCTAATATTGTGTAGGTCTCCTTCATGCCACCAGAACAGCTTAAACTTGTTGGAACATGACCTCTGAAGGTGTGGTGTGTATCTGACACCAAGACATTAGCATAATATTCTTAAGTTGTAAAGTGTTGGGTGATGATAGTATTTGTACACCTTGAGGGGATCATTGTGAAAGTCAAAGTGGGGGGAAGTAGCCCCACTTTCAAAAATTTCAAAATGGCCCTCAACAGACAGTGGCAGGGACATGTTCCCAGTACCCCCCAGTTTAAATATTTCCATGACTGTTTCACCAGTTCACTAGTTGTCCTTCTTTGAATCACTTCTGGTAGGTTTTAACTACTGCATAATGGGAACACCCCACATAACCACCTATTTGAAAGATGCTCAGTTGCCTAGCCGTTACAATTTGGACCTTATCAAAATCCAGTTTAACTGTTTCCAACACATCTACATTAAGAAATAACTCTTCACTTGCTATCTAATATATCTCACCCCTCAACAGGTGGCACTGTAACAAGATAATATTATTCACTTTACCTGTCAGTGGTTTTAATGTTGTGGCTAATTGCTGTGTATTTATGTATTGAGGTAACACTGATTGCATATAATTAACCCTTATGGAAGTTGTAGCATAAGCTAAAAGAAATATCAGAATTATCTTAACAAGACATGAAAATTACAGAACTGGAGAGCGTTGCCTTTTTATTATTTTTTCTCATTTGACTGCACATCCAATTTGCTGATTACTGTAACTGTTTTCATCTTTTACAGATAATCCTAAATACTGCCTATCCTGCATTGATGGCTATTACAAGTAAGTCATTAAAGTCAATCATTAATTTTGTGAAGGAGGTAGCATTAGCACTTGGGTTAGTTATAGTTAGAGTAGAACAAAAACAAAGTATCATGGTATGTATCTCTGCATGTGTATGCAGGTATGAGGAGGGCTGCTATAAACATTGCCCTGCGAAGACGTACCCTGTTGAGGAAACAATGAGCTGTGTGGCATGCGAGAATGACTGCGTCAGCTGTGATGAAGAGGAGTGTCACTGGTGTGAGACTGACCTGTTCCTGGCAGGTAAGATTCTTGTGTCTATAACGCATTTTTTTGTCTCTACATATTAGCACATTAAATATCAAATAAAACAATGACTATGATAATGAAATGCTTTAATTTAAAGACCCATAGACACATAGTGTCTTGATCGTAGAGTGCCTACTAGTGTTTTCCTGCTCTAATATACTTTAATTCAGGAAGTGCTTTATCACTGCTAAAAAGCCCCATTTCTAGTAGATAACATTAGCACATTTGACTTTAGCTAACTGAATCTTGTTTGGCTTGTAATCCAAAAAAATTGTTTTTTTAAAAATTAATTTCAAACTTAAAAGCCTTACTGAGTATTTTTAGTTTAAAGTGTTTTGACTTACAGAAACTTGATTTTTATATGTAATAGTAAATTATCGTTTTTGTGAAAGCAGCCATATACTTTTTACTTTACTTTAGACTAGTGCCTTTTTGGTTACAGAAGATGACTGTCCTGATTTTTTTTAACCTGATTTGTAAAACTGGGTTTTTTGAATATTCTGTGCACTTTTAAATCATATTTTAATTTTGTTCTAACTTTTGTTTTTTGTGTAAAAGTCTAAATTTGTGTAAATTTAAAAAATCAATTAAGCTGGTCAGTAAAACTATTGTGTTAGTGTGTTAGGCTGTTACCTAAGGGTTTATAACTATACCTGGCTACTAAACTGAAGTTGTCTTAATAGATAATGCTGAAATACACTGATCAGGCTTAAAGTGAATACTATTGACTATCTAGTTATTTAATTACAATTTAAATAACACCTGAGGTGGTGGAATATATTAGACAGCCAGTTAAAAGTCAGTTTTTGAAGTTCTTGTGCTATAAGCAGGTGTGATGGTGTCTTGTACTTGTGTTGTCACGTGTCCTAGCCATGTGCTTTGGTGTTGTGTCTTGTCCTCGTGTGTTAACCACGCCCCTGTCAGCTGCGTCGTGTCTTTCCCATCAGCTGTTACTAATCATGTTTGTCTTTAAAAGCCTCAAGTGTTCATCCAATGTTCGTCGTTCAACTGTTATACGTGCTGTGTTTATCCTGCCATGTTTAATGTCGTGTTCCCTTGCCGTGTCTTCCTGTTTGTTCGTGTTTGGAATAAACCTTCGTTAACATCAGTCCGCCTGCATCTGCTGCCTACACCATCCGCAAACCTATACAGCAGGAAATATGGGTGAGAGTAAGGATCCAAGCCACTTCTACAAGGGCCTTATTATGATTACTAGAGTCAGAGCAATTTTTAAGGATATATTACATATTACATTTAAGTATATATTTTCCATGTAACAGCCTAAATATATTGAATGTGATGTTGGTGAGTGTCGACATGTCTTCAAGGAGAGGTCTGAATTACACCGTAAAGTAATTTTAAAAGTTTTATTTAACAGAGAGAG
>JBBPDA010095286.1:0-11637 GCA_037974385.1 Arnoldichthys spilopterus
GGCTCCACTCCTGGGTCTGTCATGAACTCTGCCAGTAGTTCTGTGTCTTGATGCAAGTCTGCTGATGACACTTTGAGCTGCCTGATAGCGCCCCAAGCTACCAAAATGCTTGGGCTTCCTCACGACAGCCCACAGGCGAGTTTACGCTACCCGTCAGCGCCTCGAGCTGTTTGAGGTTTAGGCAACACTGGGATGACTACAGCAGAGCAGTGACCCCTGATGGCTCAGTAATGTGTATGTAAGCCAGGGGTTCTCAAATCTGGACCTTGAATCCAGATTCCGCTCCTGATTCTGTGATCACCAGTAGACGTGACTATAGGAAGCCAATCAGTTCCGCAACTCCTGCTGATTACAAAATCCAGGAGTGGAATCTGGATTCAAGGTCCAGATTTGAGAACCCCTGGAGCGGAGGAATTTTAACAAAGCCCGCAATGTGCGGGGTATACGCCCAGGGACTCTGAGTACTTGCACTTTGCCCATCATTAGCCATTCTGTGTTCTGCACGGACTCATAAGAGGCCTGCTTTGCTTAATTTGCCGGAGTTTTGTGTCATTAGAGGTTGACCAGTCGCCACAGTTCATTTAAATATACATACTGATAGAAACGAGTCATACTTTGTTTAATTAGACGCGTTTGTAAATTGAGTTCTGTTTAGTAATGTGTTTTACTAGTATGCTGAGTATTCCGAAGAGACCTGCAAGGTAAAGATGGACCAAGAGAGGAAGCAGGCTGCCCTTTGTTTTTGCCTTGTCATTTTCTTTAAAGAGATTTATTCGATGTTCTTAAAGGGCACCGCCGTTCCCTTTTGCAGCATAGTTTCTTTTACAACATTGGTAACATTGGGAATTTACTGCTACATGTGAACTGGACTTGAGATAATTCTATTCTCATTGACTTGAATGTAACATGTGTTTACATTGTGATTTGTGGCTGCGGCTTTTACAATATATTCACTTCTTTAAGAAAAGAAAAAAACACTGGAACAACTCTCCCATTACTTGAGATTTACTGGTTCTGTTTCAGGTTTAGTTGTGTATTAATCGGGTGAATAAGCCATTTTAAAATCCTGTTAGGCTTATTTGGTGGGAACTATACCCATGGGCCCAGGTTCACCTGGAACACCTCTTTCCCTGTGTGGTGAGAAAAGGGGCTACAGTATTCACTTTAAAAAACTACAGAATATGGGGGTGTGCAGTCCCCAACACACATAATGGACAGTGATGGAAACAAAATCACTACTTTACAGCAAGAAGGTCCTGACTCCGAACACCAGGTCGGCCACAGGTTCTTTTCTGTGTGGAGACTGCAAGCTCTCCATATGTTTATTTTAGTTTCTTCCCACTATCCAAAGGCTTAGGTTGACTGGATACTCTGCCCATAGGTGTGAATGGTTTTCTCTGTGTTGACCTCCTGTCCTGGGTGAACCCTGCCCTGGGTCCATAGTGAGCTAGGATTGGTTCGGCTCCCCAGTAACCCAAAATGGATACAATGTTAGAGAGAATAAATGAATGGAAGTAAAATTTCAGAGCTGCTGTAATAAAAACTACATTACCACAGTAAAAAGTACAGCACTGAAATAGCTTGATTCAAACGTGCACATTATTTCCTCATGAACAACACATATTTTATCTGTTTACATCATTTTTTACAACAGTTCTGTATTTTTTATTCATGGGCAATGATGCAAACATTTCAGTGAAGCTCCGTAGTATCAGGACTTCACTCAGCAAGCCCAGGCCGCCAGGGCCCTGTGGTGCAGCTATACCCTGGGGCCCAGTGCCAGAGGCATGAGTGTGTGTGTGGGTGTGACCCAGGATCTTTCACTCTGCAGCCATTAAACCCCCCATGGATCCTCCATGGTGGAATCAGTGAATGATTTATGGCATCCCTCCTCCCGGCTACTAATAATGCCCAATCCTCCACACACACCCTCGCGCGCATCCCATAAATCCTCTGTCCTCATTGGCCGTCGGACAGGTAGCATCACCCAGGGAAAGGTCAGGCAGCAGAGAGAGAGAGCTGCGGGAAGCACAAATGCATATACCACACGATTGCAGCGCCCTCCAGGGGCAAAGAGGCCATGAAGCTCAGCAGGAGCAGTAATTACACGCATGGCTTTACGTCCAAGAAGTCACACCGACATGAACCACTGTGTACAGATGCCAGTAAATCTGCATCCTGTGGTAAACAAAAATGTTCCGAAACCAATAACCGTTATCCTGTTGTGACAACCCCCCCCCCTCCACCATTCACCTCCTCTTCCCCCATGAGCTCTTCCCCCATTATATCCTGTTCACCTGTGCCTTGTGTGTAAACCCACTATACTTTCCGATTGTCATTGGCTGAATCTTGAATGGCTCCCCAATCCCTATGTAAAAGTAACAGTTTCTAACCCCACGATTTCCACCGATCAGCCATAACATTAACACCACTGATAGGTAACATGAATAACACTGATTATCTAGTTATTTCATTTCAATGGCACCTGTCAGGGTGGTGGGATATATTAAGCAGCAAGTGAACAGTCAGTTCTTGAAGTTGATGTGCTGGAAACAGGAAAAATGGTTCACTGTAAGGATTTGAGCCACTTTGACCAGGGCCTTATTATATTGAGTCAGAACGTCTCCAAAATGGCAGGTCTTGTGGAGTGTTCCAGGTGTTCAGTTTTGCCCAGGTGTTTTCAACTTTGCCCTTGTGAACAGAAGGTTGCAGGTTCAAGTCCCGGCCTGGGTACCACTGAGGTGCCCTTGAGCAACGTACCGTCCCACTACACTTCTCCCTAAGCGCTTCTCATAGTTGCTCCACATGTGATTGGTTAAACACAAAGGTCACATTTTGTTGTGGTGCACTTTGTATTTGGTCAAGCGAGCTCATAATGTCAAATAAGTCGCTTTCACTTATGTTTTGAGAAAATTTTAAGTTATTACATATCTGTGAGCTTTTCAGGGAGTGAAGGCACTGCTGGAAAACAGATTTTAAGACAAAAGCCTTTATTCAAGTGCTGCTTTAGTGAAATGCTCAGACGAGCGGTTTGGGAATGAAGACTTAACAGAAAGCTGGACACAGTGAAGATTTTACAGCTGTTAGCGTGGAGTGGAGCTCAGTTCTCACCTATTCACATCTCACTCACCTGATTCATTCTTCACTTACAAGCACACTTCCTGCTAAAAGAGGGTTTGCGGGAAATATGCCAACAGATTAACAGCAAGAAAGAGCCAAGTTCGAATGATGTTCATGGTGGACTCCTTTAAATGCCATAATGGTGCTTAGACTTGTTAAAGTGAAATGTCAGGAAAGAATCTATTTAAAACGTGAAGCACATACAAACGTCCTCGTTTTCCTCCTCTCTCTGACCTCTGCTAGATGTCCTCTTGATTTTAGTCTTTATGAGTTCTACAGAGACTCTTGAATCCAATTTGAGTTCTCTGCAGTGTGGATATGAATTGGACCTGGGGGCCTTTCTATCTGCCCAACCACACTTCACTACAATTCCTGCCCAGTTTATGTACGTACATACATATAGACATATGTCTCAGTGCCATCATGTGGTCATCATGGTGTAATTACTCCTAAATAATGGGATACAGTACTGTGCAAAAGTCAGAGACCACCCTTTCAGAAAACATATTTAACCAAAAATAAATTAACAAATATAAATATTATACATTTTGTTATTATACAATTTAACAAATATAATTATGATGTCTCAGTGTTTTGTGGGCAGCGTTTGCCCTTTATTACAGAGTCAGTTTTTTGGGGAAAACTGCTTTTTCAGAGTGTTCTGCATGTATATTTTTCCACATTCCATGTAAACACTTTAGTTGAAGAAAAAGTTGTAGTTGTAGAAAAAGAAGGTTCTTACCATTCAAGCTGGTTATAGATTTATACATCAGCCCAGAAAACCTATAGAAACATTAAAGATGTCCTGCTTCAGTTCCTTTCTTCACTAGCACCTTCTTAACCAACGATGCTTTGTATTTAGTCTCATGTGTTGATAAAATAAATAATGAGAATAAATACGAAGGTCTTGAGTTTAAATACACGAACATTGAAACGAGCAGGCTTTTTGTGAAAGGACAGTCGTCTCCTGAATAAACTGTTATTTGTTGCTGGATCTTTTGTCTAACAGCTGCACACAACTGTGGCACTGGTATAAAGTACTGCAGGCTGGATACTGTAGTGAAAGTGCAGAGATTTGTTTGGAGCATTATTTGTCTATTGGCCCACTCCTCGCAAATCTTTCGGGACTGAAGCTGCTTACTGAAACTGTATACTACAAGAAACTGCCACACCTAAAGAAAATGTAGCATTGCAAAATGTCATCAAGTCAAGTGAAGTAGGCTTTTATTGTCATTTCAACCATATACATTTTACACAGTACACAGTGAAACGAAACAACATTACTTCAAGACCATGGTGCTACATGCAGCACAGGACCACAAACACTACACAACAAACAACATAAAGTGCATTGTGTGCAAGGATGTGCAAAAATTGCAGGACAATGCAAAGACAGACAGGTACAAAACAAGACAGTGCAACAGTGACCAGTGCAGTTATGGGACCAGCAGGTGTGAGGTAGCAGGATGTGCAAAAATACAATACTGTGATTGTAACCAATGAAACAGGAGCAGGAAGAATGGAGCAGCATAAGTACAGTATAAGTAATAAATATAAGTTGAGGTCTAGTTAAGTGTGTGTGTGTGTGTGCTGACAGTCCCTGAGTGTTTAAGAGTCTTATTGCCTGAGCAATCATGCACCAACACTACTTTAACCAGACCGCATGTATTTCTCTAACTACACATCCTTTCACATCCAGCATTGGACTATGGAGCATAGCAGAGAAACATATTCTCTTGAGTGATTAACAACCATGTATTACCCTAAGCTTGAGTTGTAGTGATGAAGTTCCTCTGAACATCTTTAGGTTGAGTTGGAGTAATGTAGCTCTGTTGAACACTGCGGAATGTGAAGAAGAGACGTAGCTCCAGCAAACGTCTGAGTGAGTTGTAGCATTTAAACTCTACTGAACAATATTGAAATGTACTGAAACATCAAAACTGCACTGAACTCCTTTTGGGATGAATTGCAGTGTCAAAGCTCTGCTGTAAATATGTTTGTGATGAGCTGGAGCATTGACGGTCCACTAAACACCTTTGGGTTGGGTGCCAGTTGTGATCCACTGCTTTTCATCTAGCATCAGCACTTGACTTCATTAATGGTCCTGTGACAGAATGGAGCTGGAAATAAAAGCAGCAGCATCTCACTATCTGCTCTAAAACCTTCCCAGAAGAGTTACTGGAGAGAAGTAGGGACCTGCTCACTTAAAGTGAATTTGGAAGTTGGATGAGTAGGTAACATCAAGCATTTGGACACAGCATGTATGTGGCACTTATATATATATATATATATAAAGCAAGGCTTATACATGTGTAGCTCACACACCTCGCTAATGTGCTTATATTATCTCCATCTCAACAGTGACTGTTCATGCAATGACCTGATCTGAGATCAGTACGCTCTATGAACCAACGATAACACACAACACCAGTTAGGAGTGAGGGGTTGGAGTGTGAGAAATATGACCTGAGTTTTGTTGTTTACTTGCCTCGACTGAATCACTCGACCACATACAGAGTCCTTACACACACATGCACACACACACATGCACACACACACACACACACACACACACACACACATACACACACACACCTTCTGGATCAGTTCCCTCCCCTGCTGAGCAAATGAATAATGATGCACACAAGTGAGAGGGAATGAGAGAGAGCCAGCCAGCCAGACAGACAGACAGACAGACAAACTAGCAGGGACAAACAAAGAGCAGGGCCGAGAGATGTTTTTTTTTTCTTAGCTTGGGTTCATTTTACAAATTTATTATATTTAATTTTCTTTCTCTGAGGTCCAGATATGATGGTTTTATGTTTTTGTTTTTGTACCAAAAACACTGAAATTTCATTTTTACATTCATTTCAGTCTCTTTACATCCACAATACATTTGAACAGGCTGTTTTGTTACTGAGCCTTTGAGGGTAATATATGTAAATGACCTCTGCTCTGATTGGTTGCCTTGTAACATGCATCCTCAAAAAGTCATTACTCCATTACAGGTAACATTTAAAACACTCAAGCTGCAGTATTGGAGAATCAACAAGAACGGTCAGCGCCCTCCAGTCTCTGCCTAGTTGTGGAAACGTTGTTGTCAGTTCACCAGTTGTTCTTCTGTGGATCACTTTTGGAAGGTACTAACTAATGCACAGCTGGAACACTCCACAAGACCTGACGTTTTGGAGATGCTCAGACTCAGTCGTCCAGCCATCGCTATACGACCCCTGTCAAATTGGCTCAGATCCTTATGCTTGTATGTTTTTCCTGCCTCCAGCACGTCAGCTTCGAGCACTGACTGTTCATTTGCTGTCTAATATATCCCACACTCCTCACAGGTGTCATTGTAATGAAATAACAAGATGGTCAATGTTGTTGACTTTACGTGTCAGCAGTCATAATGTTATGGCTGATCGCTGTAAATCTGTTTAGTGTTTAAAATGTTTTAGAAAACCAACACAAGGAAACGTGCTCCACTTTATTAAGATAATGTGAAGTGCCAGGTGTCCCTAATCTTTTGACAGGCTCCATTTCCTTGATCACTCCAACCTACACTGGCAAACAGGGATGTATTTATAGCAAACACACACTCCTCCACGCCCTCCCTCCTGCTGGTCCATATGGCCTTCATCCCCCAAATCTGAGCATCCTCCACTTTCTCCCCCCGCTACTTCGCTTTAAACCCTGCTTTAGCTAATGCTGCTTTAGCCTGGCCCTGCCTTTTCTACACTCTCTTTAATTCCTCATCACAGGCTTAGCCCAACACGCGAAGTCTGATCTGAAATTGGATTTGGGTGAGTATTGCACAGCTGGGCTGCAGGAACACTAAGGTTTGATGCCATTATCAGACACATAAGCGTGTGAGCGGCGTTTGACTGACAGATGGCAGCTCGACAGAGCTTCATATATACACTGGCTCAGTGGTTGCATGATGTTGGCACGGTGATTAAACAATGTTTGACTGGTCGCAGTCCAGAGGTAATGATGGGTGTAGAACATTTGGCCTGCCGTCAGGAATGGTAATTCGGTGTGTGTTTGGGGGGTGGGGGGGGGTTGGGGGGGGTGGTATGGGTTTGCATTAGAAAAAACACATTCATAATGATTCATTTGTGAGAATGAGAGAGAGAAAGAATAAAGCAGTGCTCCACTTGAGGATACCTTGTGTTACAGTGATTTTCCCATAGTTAGGAATAAGGAATAGTTATTAGGGAAATAGGAATAGGAAATTTTTTCCACTTACTTTTGTTTTTTTAATTACCTTTAAGGCTAGAGTTAGCCAACAATTGCTAGCAAACAAGTCAGCAGTCACATAAACCTTTCCCATAGATATTCATACACCACTCAAATCCAAAATTCTATATAATATATATATATAATTCTGTATATAATTGCACCCAGCCCTTTATTAAGGTGGTGCAGTCTTGTGGATGTGGTTTACGACCTTAGGACTTACAGTGAGCTGTAAAAGAAATATTTTGGGCATTTTATTTAGTGCAAATAAGCAAATAAATAAATAAATCTACATTTTTGGCTAAACAAACAAATATATATAAATCAATTACTTAATTAAGCCTTTTTCTCATGGACACCAGCCATACATGCTCACAATACCACTGTTGCTAAGTTGTCGGTATCTAATCTAATGTTTATGTACATCATGTGCTCTAAACAAGGTTAGCATCAGTAACATTCAACAATAAACAGAACAATGTATATATTTTAATGTGGAAAACGTTTATTGTGTATGTATTTTGCTTTTGAGTCTTCATTATGAGCCTATGAAATATGTACTGTTTATTCTTTTTGTGGACATGGGACAATCTACATACTCAGTGGCAGATCCAGAGGGATATTCAGCGTGACAACAGAATACAGAATTCATTCACGTGTCTTGGATTCAGAGGAACCCATTGTCAAGGGTTACTCACTAATTTACTATAATGATCTATGGACCCCAACGAAGTAGCCTTGGCCACCCACTGCCAACGCCATGTATAGAAGTCTAGCTCCGGCTATGTCTATACCACTACAAGGACTTCATGCAACAGTAGTACAAGAGCATGGGGGCAAAAAGAACCAGGCTGATTTATAATATTAGAACGTACCAAAAGTAAATGTGTTTTAAATTGTTTAAAAAGTGTTTTGATTTTTATTTTCTTTATTATTACAAAGACAAAATGTGCAATTGTGAACACACCCCACAAAAATAATGACCTCTGCATTTAACCCATACACACATGGAGCAGCAGGCAGCTCTCAACAGCACCCAGGGAGCAGTGTAAGTAGTGTAGTGGGATGGTACCTTGCTCAAGGGCTTCAATTGTTCCCACTCACATATCTACACATATCTCCTATACACATATCTACACATATCTGTATCAGTGTCAAAACTTGGGTCAGTGTCACATTATCCTCTTCCAGGCCATCAGGAGACCCTTGTTCTGGACTGACTGCCTCTGTGGTGATTGAGAGTGAGAGGGTCCGAAAGTGAGAGGGTCCGAGATGGAGCAACTAAACAAATCATCAAAGGACACAATGCACATATAAACACAAACCCAAGATATACTCATAAGAGTACGAGCTGTGTGAAATCATGGCGATGAGTCATTAAACTGGTAAAGCTCTAGTTTTCCAGTCCTGCTGAGAAGCAAAAACAAAGCTGATGAGCTGTTCTTCAGTTTCTATGAGCAATGCAAGGCCGACATGGTGGTGCAGTAGGTAGTGCTGTCGCCTCAGAATGACAGATTCCACCCACCGTCAAAAAGTCAGGTAAACTGAAGATGCTAAATTGGCCATAAGGTTGGATGTATGTGTGTCTGGCCTATGAGTAACATGTTTCTCCTGTTTTCACAGTGGTGATGATGTGCTATGATATGTGGATGGACTTCACATTCACTCAGGTGCCTAAATGCTGCGTTAAGTAATAATGGACACACAACTCTTATCTGTCTCTCACCTTTAACTCACCTTTAACCCACACTGAAAGTTCTTAAGGTGCATTTTTTATTTGTTGTACATTCAGCAGCACTGAATGCAACAGAAGCACAAGTGATCATTATATCCACTTACAGAGCACCACATTTTCTCACAGCACTTATTTATTCTTTCCTATACTTCTTAACTTCTGTGTCCATGTTTCTTTTTCTCTCTCAGTCTCTCCCTCTCCCACGCTTTGTTAGCGTCATCCTCGTCTTCCTCATACAGTCTGCATCCTGTCCCTCTACGAAGTCTTCATAGCCAGTGAGGTGTGGGGGTGAATAGGCACCAGGGTTTGACCTTCAAATAAAAACCAAGGCCTTTATTGTAATCGTGCTCAGTAATTAATTAGCCCATTCTCTTTTAATCCTCATCTCTTTAAAGTGATGAAGATGACGATAATGAGAATCAACGGTGCTATTATGCAAAGTAGAGCATGATGACTTCATACATCTTCACTGGGTACATGAGAGCCACACTTAACAGCAGAGCCATGAGAAGAGAAAGTCATTTATGCTTTGATCAGCATGTGCATGTGCATCTCTTTCTATGTAAATCAAAACTTTTTCATGTCTCGTCCCCGAAATTCACCTTTAATCAGTATGTGAAAATTGCCTATGCAGTGTATTTGTTGACCAGGGGGATTGGGAGTTATGGTGAAGTGTGGTGATCATATTGCTCTTTGACCAGGTAGGTCAACACAACAAAGGAAACTCACTACTTCTTCAACCGCAGCAGAAAATCCAACAATCCATCCATCACTTTTTTTCAAGCAAATATCTCTTGATAAGATAATAGATAAGATAAGAGATAAGAGATTTTTATTGTCATTGTATCAGGATACAACGAAATTTGTTTGGTAGCTCTCAGGTACCAGCAGCAGAAGAAAGATACTGATAAGGTTCCAATATGTGGATCTCTAAACAGGACCATACTGAAAAAGAGTGAATGCCATGTACCACATGTAACCCAATATAACAACTATTTTGACTTAAGATACATATTCATCAGCTTCCTGAAATATTATGTTAATACTTTTAAAATAATAATTAAGGCAAGTATAACAAACCAGCAAACCTTGGTCATTAAGGATTTTAAGGGAAGTATCTTGCTGTCTTTAGTAGATATTTTTTCACCACTTTCTCTGATCTATAGCTGGGCAAAATAAGAAAATAGGGCAGAAACCTGCAGCCCTCTGCGCTTCTGCAAGAACAAGTATTCACGAAGGTATCGGAAATGTTCCTTTCTCTGGAAAATGAATGAAGGAAGAGTATTAAAACCACATTACCTGTCTACCCAGTATCATGAGCACTAAAATATCAGAAATATTCAATTCAGTTTTGTTTCAACAACAAACGTTGTCACACAGCAGAATATGCGGAGCCCCAAATGAGCAAAGGCGACAGAGGCAAAAAAAAAGGAACCTTGAGAGGAAACAAGACTCAGAAGAGGAACCCATCCTCCTCTGGTTAACACCGGATGGCAAAATAAAGAACAGTCAGAACGATTACAAAACATTGTAAAAATAGAGAGAAATCCATATTTGGTTTTTTTCCCCAAATAGTTCTTTCCATTCGTTTCAAATATCCTCTAGTGGTTAGGACAATGCCCTTGTGAACTGAAGATTGCAAGTTCAAGTCCCAGCCCGGGCACATCTAAATGTTCCCTTGAGCAAGGTACCATCCTGGTACACTGCTCCCTGGGTGCTGTTGATAGCTGTTGATTGCTCCATGTGTACACGTGTGATGGGTTAAATGCAGAGGTGTTCACAATGACAAAAAACTTTCACTTAACAAAAGGTCTGCTCTAGATTTTCTGTTGGTTGCTTCAGTTAATTCACAGCTCATACTGACATACATCCTCCATACATCCTCTCATTGCTATGACTCCACTGTGCACCTGAGGTAAGAGTAATAATATACTGCCATGTACAAATCATATAATTAATTTATATTATATATATACAGTATATATATATGGTAAATGTAATTGAGTAAAAGTACTCAGTATTCAGTTAAATAATACTTTAATACATCTCTGGCTCATACTTATATACAGCCTCTTTTGCCCAAATGTATATAGTCATTGCTTTGACTCCGGGTATTAAATAACTTCTGCATTTACAGTAACATACTGTTATGTACAAATCTTTAATCAGCACTAGATTACATTTTCAAGGTACCCCTTAAACCAGGGGTTGATAAAGCCCAGGTTTATTAGATTTCCATCCAAGCCACTTATTATGACCAAGGCCTCAGGGGGTGTTGGAGCCTATCCCAGTGCTCATAGAATATCAAACCCAGGACCATCTCATGAGATGATAGCAGTACCCACTGCACCCTGCCCCAAAATTGTACTTGAATTGAAATTCTTCTCAATTAAAGTGGAAGCATGGAAACAAAAATATTTTAAAAAGTTCAAAATACATTAAAAATATATACCTTATGATATAAGGTCAGGAGTTTCCTCCGGGTGCTCCGGTTTCCTCCCACTGTCCAAAGGCTGCAGTAGGTTGATTGGATTGGAAAATTGCCCATA
>JBBPDA010095297.1:0-11637 GCA_037974385.1 Arnoldichthys spilopterus
GCAGAGGTTGCATTTCGTTGTGGTGCTTGAGTGTGTTCACAATGACAAATAGTCACTTTCACTTCACTTCACTAAATGTTTATGTAGGTCAATGCCAACTGTCATAAAGGCTTATGTACATCATATAGCCTTATGAACGGTGCCCTGCGGTAAAGTGTTACCAGGCAGTTCGAAATGGCATGGGGCAAATCTTTATATAGAGTAAAACAGTAGGTTATCCACTTTCCCGGGACCCCCATGAGGTGGCTTTCCGTGCTCAAGCACCCACCTCTTTGGCCTAAGCAGGGCTGGAGAGCCATGGTGTGGGAGGGGGAGGGTCCTGGAAGTTGTAATCATTTGAATGTTCTAAGTCCACTCAGTGGTGGCTTAGCAATAAGGGACTTGTCCACGCTATCAGAGGGTCGCAGGTCGCAAGTCCTGACCCAGGTACCACTGAGGCACCCTTGAATAAGGTGCCAACCTCCTACACCGCTCCCCGGGTGCTGTTGACAGCTGCCCACTGGTGCACATGTGAATGGGTTAAATGCAGAGGTCACACCTGTGGTGCACCTTTGGGTTTCTTTCACTACCTGTTGCTTCTGTGCTGCTGATGGTTCATGGCCTTGGAGTGAAAAGGTTCTAACCTCAACCTGAGCAGATGTAAGACACTGAGCTTCAAACTCATATAGCAAAACCAATGCAAACCTTGGTTTTCTAGACAAAAAGTCCAAAATTGCATAAAACTAAAACAAAAATCACATCATTTTAATAACCTGTCATGGAGTGAAAGCCTGTGAATTGCCGTAGACCCTCAAAATTTCAAGGGGGTGAGTTGTTATTGATTATTAGCTGCACTGGCAGCCGAGTGAGCACCGAGCGAAACAGACGAAGGGTGAATTTGAAATGCAAACATTTGTTTTATTTTGCTAGAGAAAAACAAGAAACATACATAGTACATACATTGGTTTGTTTGTTTGGTTTTTTTTTTTCCGTTTTTTGAAAATGCGTGTCTAGTCTATAGTACCCAACAGGTGCAAAGACGGGTGCAGGCCATCGCTCGTCTCTCTAGAAGCCTACAGTTGCACACCAGCATTCAGGTTCCGCCAGGTGATGACCACTCCGGTAAGACAGAAACAGTTGATGACCGATACAGAGCTGTGATTGGCATGAAGAATGTCTTTTATGGATCGTACACGAGGGGCCGACGGGGCCCCGTTCAGCCTTCCTTTCTGGTTCAGCTGTTCAGTAGCAGAGGTCAGTGGTTTGAGAGGATCGCGCGCAGAATTCCAGCAGATCAACAACGACGGTCCGGTTGCGACGCAAACACACCAGGAGCACATGTGAGCGTGTGTCAGAACACCCTGCACACTTAATGATAAATGTCATCATAGCCACTATCGTGGAGTCCTGACATGAAATAAAAATATCCCTTTATGTTGCTGAGCTACGCTAAGTGACCATAATGAATGTAGCATACAGTGCAGGCTGATAATGACTGCAGTCCATGTGTAATCCTGACATGTACTTGCGCAGTAGGGGGCAGCGCGGGCGTCTACGAGGCTGTAGACACTTCTGTGGTGGAGCCGGAGACCTCTGACGCGTCCTCCACCTTCTTCCCAAACAGCTGCAGGATACAGCTACGGAACTGGGAGACAAAGACATGCGTAAACAAAGGGAAGCGTTACAGTTGGTCGTGGACGTGCAGTGTCACTGGGACAAAGCACCACTTTTATGAAGCAACACATCTGGGGCAGTGGGGAAATAACGTTGCCCCTGTGATCTGAAGGTCATCGCTTCAGATCCCAGACCAGACAAGGAAGCGCCGAGGTACCAGTGAGAAGGGTACTGTCCCCAAGCACTGCTCCCACACGGGTGGGTCAGATGCAGAGGTTGTGGTGCACTGTGGTGTGTTCACAATGACAAATAATCACTGACTGCATCTGTATAAGTGCTGCTGAGCCAAGCCAGGCCCATGAGGTGCTTAAAAGTTCCTTGAACATCTGTGTGCCTTCACTGTTACCAATAGTCTGCCGTTCTTATTTGAATACTAAGCTTTTAGCGACTTCATGAATAATTGATGGTCAGCAAGGTCCAGTAATGTGCACTTGAACCCAGTCATGACACTTGATGTCACGCTATTTTTTTCTGACCATCAACGTTGGAACAAGTGCATCCTAGACTGGACAAATCCCAGAGTGTCACTGGTGGAGCTTCCGAGATGTTCTACCCCCTCACCTGGCGGTTCATGAAGACGTAAATGATGGGATTGTAGATGGTGGCACTCTTGGCGAAGTAAGCGGGCATAGCTGCTGCCAGTGGGTGCCAGGCATAGCCAGGGTTCACGGCAGAGAAGGTGGCAAAGGAGGCGTAAGGGCCCCAGCACACAACGAAGGCGATGATCATCACTACCACCATCCGAGACACTTCCTTCTCTGCCTTTTGAGTGGACTCCGAATCCTTCTGTTGCTGGGCAACCTGTTGGAAAGAGGGAGGAGTTAGATACTCTAGCGTGGGAAACGATCGGGAATTCGCAGAGAGTGAGGGTTGGAGAGCCTGCAGGTTCGATAATGAGCTGAAAGTTCCTGCTCAGTTCCACATTACGGAACTGAACTTTTTTTGGTGTTGGTTGAAAGTCGGAGGTATGTGGGAGGTACCTGATGGATGGCGCTCCACACAAAGATGTAGCAGATGATAATGATGCCGAGGGGAAGAGCGCAGCAGGTGATCATGAGTGTGATCATGTAGGAAGCCACTCCTGGATCCTCGCTGCCACTGAACACATCAGGGCCACAGGATGTTTTCAGCCCATGAGGCCAGTACCTGGGGTAGAGAGGGAGGAGAGAGACATGTGGACGTCCTACTTCTCTTCTGAATCGGTTTCTTCTGATGAGTAATTAAGATTTAATTAACGTTTACTAGCATCTGCCATAAGTGGATCTTTGCAAATTTGTGTTTGTGTATGTCTACCTGCTCCAGCCAAAGACTGGAGGGGTGCACCAGATGATGGACCAAACCCAGGAGAAGATAATGCCTCCTGCTGCCCACTTCCCGTCAAATTTCACGTTACCAAATGGCTTGCACACCACCACCCAGCGCTCCCATGAGATTATAGTCAGAGACCACAAAGCCGTGATACCTGCAGGGAAGAGTAAATTGAAGACGTGCAGTTTTTCATAATTTCTTTCTGTGGATCCAGGTGAAGGATCCAAAAACTGTGGCTAAACATAAGTCAAATTTACAGCCTCTTGTTCAGAGTCCAAGCGCATAAAAAGCCTTAGATGGGTAGAGATCTGGAATGATAAGCTGTGCTCTGAGCCACCGAGAAGTGTGGTTGGCAAGGTTCCACACATGCACCACACCACTGATGTACCATGATGAAGATTGCTACCTCTGATTACACCTTGACCATGAGCTTGGGTGACCACAGACTTGCAGACGTAACCACAGAACAGGATGTAGAACATTTACATTTTACATTTACAGGATTTATCCAGAGTGACAAACAACAGTGCTTTGTCCAAAGCTAAACCCATCAACAGCCGTCATTCTGTCAAGATACCACAAGCTAAGTTACACACCTTAACAACGCCTGACAACCATGTAAACCCCCCACCCCAAAAAAACCCCCCCAGAATAAACCGTAAATAAGAGTGCTAGTTAGTTTCCTAAATACTCCTTAAACAGGTGCGAGAGAAACTCTGAGATACTGATTGAACTTATTCATATATTATTTGGGCAGTGGAGGCCCAGTGGTTAGGATGTTGCGCTTGGGACCTGAAGGTCACAGGTTCAAGTCCCAGCCCGGGCACCACTGAGGTTCCCTTGAGCAAGGTACCGTCCCACTACACTGCTCCCCGTCTTGGAAGTCGCTTTGGATAAACGTGTCAGCCAAATGAATAAATGTATATAATTAGGTAGATCCTGTGTCCTTCAGCTAGCTATGTGAGTGAAGTCGGCTAACTAAGTAACAAGAACTTTACAGTCAAATGGTCATGATGGGCATGTAACAGTTCCTTGATTGGAGAGTTTTTTGGGATTTGCTGTCCCTAGTCTGTAGGCCTTTGCTGGTTACTGGTTCTCTGGGAATATATACCTTTAAAATGGCAACATGGCCGTAAGAACCACTTAGCATGACATTCTGTGATGTTTGCAGCGTTTAGCTAATATTCTAACTACTTTACTACACTCACATGTCATCCAATCAAGTGATCCGATCAGTAATGGTAGTAGACTGACCCATTCAGCTTACTGTTACTGTCTCCCTAGACTAAATCCAGCCAGGTGTCTCTTGGTGTCTAAATCTCACCCCAGCACGTATCGGTGGATTAGCTCTTAACAGATTAATGCAAGCATGTTTCCTGACCTCATTACATTACAGTGGATTCAGGCTTAGTGCTTGACTCCGCCCACATTTTTTCACCTGTCTCACAGCAATTGCAGGCTGCGAATATATATAATGATAAGACGTGAAATATTGACAGAGTCTGTAATGCTCGATGCTGAAACGCACCACATTGTTCCTACACTTTCACAGGGATAACGTTTCAGAGAATCCGATGTTGCGGAATTAGCACAACGTTCTAACGCTTACCGCAGACGGACACTGTCCACCCTTCAAAAATGCACATGGGATGCCCAAGGATGAAGTAGCCAAAGATCTGGTTGCAGACGCTGATTGTGCTGGCAAGCACCGTCTCTCCGAGATCCGCTATGGCCAGGTTTACCAGAATCCAGTTCAGAGGATGCCGCAGCTTCTTAAACTTCGCCGTTGCTACGATTACCAGACCATTAGTGAAGACTGATGCCATGACGACAAAGATCATCCATATGGAGGAGACGTTGTAGACCCAGCGAGGGGCAATGTGATAGTTTGGACCCTCAAATGGATCTGTGAAGGAGGAAAAAACTCGTTTTCTTGGTTCGACGGATGTTTTACGACATGATTTTCAGATGTTTTCGTGCATATTTGCTCATGTAACAGCTACTCAAGGCCTACCGCTGAACTGACCCGAGGATTCTTTAGGCATTTTGATACAAGTAGTGGCAGTCGTGGAGTTCTGGGTGGTCCATAAGTTTCCTACTCACCTTTTGTGTTGTTCGCATTTGTGTAAACAAACGCAGCATCTCTCGTAGAGTCATCAGTGTAGCGTCGGGCGGCGAACACCGGCTCGTTCGCTTGTGCGGCCATGCTGGCACTGAAAGAGGAGGCCTGAGAGCGAGGACAGGCGGCCTGGGGTGTTCCTGGGGTCTCCCGACCTCCTGAGGTGCTTTGATGATTGTGCGTCTAGCGCCTTCCTTTGTCCCTTGGTCCCTCCGTCCGTCAGAGCGCCTCTCGGTTGGAGTGTTTCTCCTTGGCTCAGGCGATGTGTCTTGACGTGTCGCCGTGTCCGGCTTTTATACTCACCCCTCCAGATTTAACACCCAAAACCTGTTAGCTCCGAGAGCGGAACGCCCCCGTCAACCAAGCGCAACACGGGCCACCTTCCGGGATCCCTGGATTATCCGACCGAAAAACCTCCAAGTGAATAAATGAAGTGTTAGGAGCAATTAAGAAAGCCAGAAGGAAGAGTCCTGGCTTGAGCGAATGTGCCAGTGGCTTAAAACACAAACCTGTCAAAACATTTTATTATGCTAAGCTTTTTCCAAGCAGGCTGGGCTAAAGAGCTAACAAGCTAATTGGTTCGAGTTCCCATGTGGGGCCCATGTGTTGTGCAAATGGGATTATACGATTTTTCTTTCACCCAAATTGTCTCACCTAGCATCTCTAATAATGATGGACAAGTTATTTGGCACAATTTAGCATGAAATTATGTGTGAACCTGTTTTTATTTGTTTTTTTTCTTACTTTTTTTAAAACATATTTTTAAACTTTAAGCTTTATTTTTAGTTTTTGGCTTCATGTGGGATCGAACACTGTCCTAGTCTAGGCTAGCAGGAACAGTGATTAGCATTTAATTACTGCTTTATATTCTCCAAAAATGAAGACGGTCCATTTGCTTTTTGTCAAAATAGCCATAGGCTTGAACCTCTTATGTGCCACTGCCTCCCTACTGACCTAAAGTAAAGGCTTTGCTGAGTGTTTCCAACGTTGTTTCTCCATTAGTATAATAGGCTAACAATTAGGCTTTTGAGTAGATTGTCACCTTCGCTCAGCTGGAGCCTTAACTCTGTTTAACCCACTGTGTGCAATGTCGGTTGTGTAATATTTGACAATTTCAACAAAAGTTATGAATTTGGCAAGAATAATCCAAGGCAACATGATGAGTTAACACTTTTTCACAGTGCATTGATCACTCTATGTATAAACCCTATGAACTTTACAGGGGAAAAACACTTGACCATTTCTGCTGGTGTCCTCATTCGACATTTTTCAAACAATGTAAAGAGCATTTGGCCGTTTCAGATTGCGCAAAAGGAATTGAAATGCCAAAAAAATGGAGATACGAGGTTTTGTTCTGTCAGCAAGAGCGCGTTGTCCTGTTGACTTTCTGTTCTAGAAAGCGGAATCCAGGTAATTAACCTTTAACCTAGACCACAAAGACGAAAGTGTGGCCTAATGACATGGCATGTTCACCCAAGCCAAAGCACCTCCTGCGAGCTTTCCTAAATCCTTGTAATGATCCCTGATTTGCTTCCTCCATGTTTCCTCAAGAGGCAGATGGTCTCAGGGTGAAATTAGGAAGTGCTGGGTTAGTCGGACTGAATTCCTGTCTGTTGCTCCTGAGATGCCGCGTTGTCCCGGAGCAGGCGGCTCCACTGCCAGCGGAAACTTCCTGTCGACTGACAAAAGTTTCCTTCATTTAATCCACCGACATATTGCAGATTAGGTCGTCGAAGATGATCCGTTTAGCCGAATTTGTACATGAACGCATGTCACCGAGCTCCTTACAGAAGATCTGGACAGTTTGCATGGATGCTTATCGTCCCTATGTGATTGGACAGTGCTTGTCATTTCGAGCAGAAGCACCAGAGAAGCAGACTGATGAAGAGTACTGTAGGACATCAGTGACCACTGTAACCATGGGGACAGCCGTTCCTGCCACTCGCAGAGTTGATAGAACTTGGGGTGCATGTAAGGCCTCGGCGTACCCAGTAAGACACCAATCCCAATCTTTAAATCCTGCTTGAATAACCACAGCAGGCTCAAGTGTTTCAGTTTCCTTACGTTCCTTGCATAAGTCAAATGGTGTGTCACTCGTGTCCATTGTCCTCCCCCGGCTAATTGGCTTGTTGACCCATTAGCTTAGCCCGCGTAGACAAAGCTTGGCAGAATGAAATCTTTTGGACAGGTTTGTGTTTTAAGCCACTGACGCGTTCCTCCAAGCCAGGAGCCTTCCTGTCGGCTTTCTTAATTGTTCGTAATTTATTCCATTTATTAAACAAGTTTAGCGGGTAATCCCTGACCTCAGGAAAGTGGCTGACCTCACTGTGGGTGGGTGTTTGGACGTGGCCTGCGTTAAGGTGGCAGGTTTTGGCTGTGAAATCTGCTCGGCGAGTATATAAGCGAGGCATGGGGACGGCGCAAGACTCTTCCCGATCAACACCGTACGTGTCTATAAGGCCATGGTGGCCGTCCACTGTGGGGAAGCCATAGGGGTTGCATGTTTGCATGAATGCTTACGGCACAGACGGTGAGTAGTGACGGAGCAGCTTAAATTCATCCCACTATGCAAACGTGGCACATATTATACACAGTGTTTATATTTTTTCAACACGTTAAACGGTCGAGCAGTAAAAAATGCTGAATCATTAATAATTAATTATAATAATTTATAACGATTATCAATATCTATGTGTGATCTTTGTCAAGTGTGTGCTCTTATTTCAGAAACAGGTATTAACAATTAGAGGAACGTTGTCATTGATGCCCAAAGGTCCATGTGTTTATCTTTCAGTAGCTTTTTTTTTTTTTTTTTTAAAAAAGAAAGACGTGTGAGTTGGAGGCAATCGAACAGTCATTAGCAGCATGAACTGCCGTAAAAAAATGTTTTATTGTATATAACTCTGATCTGCTCGATGGTCCTGACCGTTGTGTCATTGTTTGCTGGGTCTCCAGGTCTCTGGCTGCACATGATTAAGGTCTACGGCTGCTCCTCTTCAGCGCCCTCTGCAGGTCGTCAGTGGAGTTTGGGTAAGGCTACCAGTAAGACGTGAGTAATTTTGTGTATATGCGTATTTATGTTTGGGATATTGTGTGTATGTTTTGGGACGTTGGACGTGCTGGTAGATTCGACCATCGTAGGACATGGGGCACAACACAGCAACACAATGTCACATGTCCGTCAACCATAGGGTTGAGTTCTTTACAGGCGTCCATGTCCAGGTGGCCATTTCTGTTCTTGGTTCTTTATGATGATGATTGGAACATCTTACTATTTTTGAGGATGAACCAACAGCTACGTTCTACACTAACAATTGCTCATAGTTCATTTTTAAACTTTTTTGCATTTGTGTCCTACTGTCCAGCCAAGCTTCTACTGCCTAAACAGCTTGCTTTGTAAATGATTTTTTTCTACCCAGCAAAAAATGTCATTCTCAAAGCACAAGGTGAGAATTCATACTGGATTCAGACCATTGGCTAAATGTTTTGAGCAGCTGAATCAACATAACTTGGATTTATCCTCTTTAAAATCCACTTGAGATGTGAAACTGGGTGTTGGAACTGGGTCTCTTGATGGCCATATAGGTGAAGGAGGCATGGGAGCCATCTGAACCAATCACATACATTATATTCAGTTCCCAAATCAGGTTTATCTTTAACTAGTCTGATTCCAAATGTATAATTCCATATTTAAAATGTCTAATTCCTAACCCAAAACCTAACCCCTGTCTTCTGAAATACAACGGTTTTGCTAAACATTTATGGACAAAAAACATGGCAGGGCATTAGAAGAGCTCGTTTTAATGTTCACTGTATAATTTTCCTTCTAAAAAGTGTCATTTCAGTGCAGCAACTGTCTGTACTTGCATGTTTGGGTAGTTTGACAATTCTGTGTCCTATGCAAAAAAAAGGTGGACACATTGTGCCCCCTTGTGGACAACGTTCAACCTGCTAAACACGAGTGAGTGATCGACAAGCCAGGTCCACAAAATGCTTCGCTCCTCAGTGGTCCTAATCCAAAACTAATCCTAAAACTAATGTCTAGCCTACGTACGGGAAGCCCTATAGTCTTGTTTTTCTAAAGTGCAGTGTTTGTTGTTGGACCAAGGGCCAAAAAGACAAAACAATATACAAATCGAATACGCAGTGAAAATCCTTTTTTGCACCTTACACTCTATTCCTGCTTCTAAAATGCTTCAGAATTCAATTTTGAAACGAAATTAGAAGTTGATAAAGTGTGTGTAATATAAAATCTGTTTGTTCCCTCATCACATGAGGGGCGGGGTTTAAGAAAACATTCCCATGTGTTACATGAAGCTGCGCAGCCCCGTCCTCAGCTCCTACACTCTCGGCTCATGTTCGGACTAGCCTTCACACTCGAAAAGCAACATGGTGAAGATGCAATGGTTAATGTTGTACAGCAGAGTCACATACGCTCACTTTCACCTTCAGGCACTGTTTCTTTACACGTCCGGTGAGGGGTGGGCTGGAGGGGAACAGAGACAGCAGCCAGAACTGAATTGCAAACGTTTGCTTTATTTTGCTAGAGGCAAAGGTGCAAGAAATATACATCACTTGTTTGTGTTTGGATTTTTTTTTTTGTCTTTTTTGAAAATGCACATCTAGGACATACAGAACCCAACAGGTGTGAAGACAGTAGCAGGACGCGATGGGGGTCGACAGAAAGTCTTGGTTAGATGAAGGCTAGCAGAGTGACGTTGCTAGCTCCTCTCGCTTCAAATTCGGCAGCTTTGAGCTTTAGCATATTGACTTTTCTCCTCGTCTGTGTGTCGATCTAAACAGGACATTGTTGCCGATGCCAGAAAACTGCAGTTCAGGGGAATAAAGAAAGCGTAGTTTTAGGCCAGGCATGACAACCCTTTAGAGGTGTTAGCGAAGGTGCCAGAAAATACACCTGGAGCGTCTGTTCCGATAAAAACTGACCGTAAAAAGTTTTCTAGAGACATGTGATGTAAATCTGTATGTGATTCAGGAAGCCCGGGTTCTACGGCAGCACACAGGTTCCACTGAAAGACTGATACAGAGCTGGAACTGGGCGTGAAGGGCATTTTTAAATGGGTAGAAAAATGGCGCCAACGGGGCTCCGTCCAGCCTTCGTTTCAGATGTCGGCAGCAGAGGTCAGTGGTTTGAGAAGATCGTGCGCAGAATCCCAGCGTATCCCAAAAATCGGTCCGGTTGCGACGCAAACACACCAGGAGCACATGTGAGCGTGTGTCAGAACACCCTGCACACTTCATGATAAATGCCATCATAGCCACTATCGTGGAGTCCTGACATAGATATCCCTTTATGTTGCTGAGCTACGCTAAGTGACCATAATGCATGTAGCGTACAGTGCAGGCTGGTAATGACTGTGGTCCATGTGTGATCCTGGTATGTGCCTGTGTATCCAGCAAGCGGTGGCGTCGACTTTTATGAAGCCGTAGACACTTCTGTGGTGGAGCCAGAAACCTCTGACGCGTCCTCCACCTTCTTTCCAAACAGCTGCAGGATACAGCTCCGGAACTGCAGGGGGCGAGAAAGAGGCGTGTCATGTAGTTGAACAATGCAAATTTGAGGGGCGGGGGAGGGGCTGAAAACGCAAAGGAACCCTAGATAGACCCTACGTTTCACTGGGGGGGCTTTGTCTGTGGTGTCTCAGACTTACTCAGATCAGAGGGTCTCTCCATACGAGAGACCAAACTGAACTTGCCAAAGTGCTTTGCTGTTTTCTTGAGCAACTTAACTCTTTAATGGCCACAACAACAAAAAAAACAACGAAATTTTTTTTTTGCATTTTATATTGATTTAGGGCAACAATAACAATAATGATTCATTTTATTCACTCAACAACCACATCGTTTTAAAATATAGGCCTCGATTAAACAGTCGAAATTTCTCTTTGTCATAACACTCTGAATACATAAACAAATTCCAAAGGCTTAATATTTCCTAAAACGTGTGTTTGTGTTTGAGGAAGTTCACCGAAAGTTCTCTGTGAAATCCAGTGGACTTTTTGACCATGAGGAACCTAAACCAAGCGGCAGTGATGGAACGATCGGGTTCAGTTCAGTGAATGGTTCAATAAGATATAGGGACTCAAAATGCGTTCGAGCAAAAAATGTTCGACCAGAACACTAACGAAAATCAAAGCCGGACTTGGAACATTATCATAAAAAGTAAGGCCACTAGCTAAGTCTTCGTTAGCAGGTTAGCTAACTCGTTGAATGCTCAGGCTAGCTATTCTGAATAATGTTGCTCAACAGGTAAGTGCTCTGAAACATGCAGGTGTATAGGCTCAGTCCAATGCTTTAGGTGCTCAAGCCCCCGTCTACAAATATTTGGTTTAATCCAACACATCCCTCAACCTGTGTTGATAAAAAATTGTCTATTATCCCCTATATTTGTGGGCAGTGGAGGCCTAGTGGTTAGGACTCTGCCTTTGGGACCTGAAGGTCGCAGGTTCGAGTCCCAGCCCAGGCACCACTGAGGTTCCCTTGAGTAAGGTACCATCCCACTACACTGCTCCCCGGGCGCTGTTGGTAGCTGCCCACTG
>JBBPDA010095346.1:0-34964 GCA_037974385.1 Arnoldichthys spilopterus
TGAGGCCTAAAACCTGATTGGAACATTTCATGAATGTTGTTCCTATGTAGAAATGAGCATAACTGTTGTGCCACAGCTTTTTCTAGTATTTTTTAAATAAAAGGGAGGTTTGATATTGGTCTGTAGTTAGAAAGCTGGCAGGGGTAGAGGTCTGGTTTTTTTAGCAAGGGTTTAACAACTGCTGGTTTCAGGTACATAGCCGATACTGAGGGAGGAATTTATTATTCACATTTGTATTTGTAATTCCCCTGGTCCATTTTATTTCCATCATTATGAGTAGTTTTTGTCTCCCCAGGAAATCACAGAGACCTCTGTGGATCCCACACCAGAGAAGCTAATACAAGAAAAGGAACCTGAACCGGACACAGAGAATGAACTTTCCCTCACCCAGTTCCTCAAAAGTACGTTATAACTTTATGAGTTAGAAACTAAAGTCTGCAGGAAGCCAATATCTTTCCTTTAGAAACAGTGATCTTCGCTCTTAGATGCCCCTACCTTCAAGTTTTGTTTTTTTGTAATTGACTTAAAAGTCATTATATGACCTACATGCACTACATTATGTGCACTAATGCACTACACTATGTGCACTATATGCGTGTTTATTTTATGGATGGCATTGTGAAATGTCAACAAATAGTCCCTCTTGTAATCAGTAATTTAAAGGAGTTGACTGTTTACATCCTTTAGAGTATTATAACTGAAGAAAAACACACCACTCCCTATGTTTATAAAAACATGACCTGCATAATTAATGAAAATATCTAATTATAATGTTTTTCGTCTGTGAATAAATTTGTGTTATTATTTTTATATTGCAATCAAACTTATAAATAACAGTTTTATGTCAAATTACTCTGGTAATTTAAAAAATCTAATATGAATTTTTTGAAGGATTTACGCAAATTATCCTTAGGTGCCCGTGCTGCGTGATGACAATGATGTTGGTAAATTTTTACTTAATAATAATAATAATAATAATAATAATAAATGAAGCTAATATTTTTGCTCTTCCTCCACAGAATTTCCACAAACCATGATGAGAACTCTAAGGAACCCAATCTACCTTTTGGTGGTGCTTGCCCAAGTCAGTTTAGCAGCCATGGTTGCTGGGTTGGCCACATTCATGCCCAAATTTATTGAGCGACAGTTCCAACAAACAGCCTCATTCTCCAATATTATGATTGGTAAGCTTACAAAGAATCTTTGGGTTATATTCAGTTTTTTAATGTAAGGTTACTGCTTAACATTTAATCTAAAAGAAGTAACTCTTCTACTCCTTATTAGCAAACAGTGACAGAAAATTAAGTTTATTAGTTCTTTCCACTGTTCCTCTTAGAGCCATGAATTAGACTATTGTGTCTTTCCTGATTGTAATGGATAAAAGGTTTCACCCTGTTTCTGACATTGTTCCTTGGACTGATAGGACATGTTGCACTAGAAGGACCATGTGAGATAATCATACATCTTCTGTGCTTTAAAAAATCTATATACACAGTGTAAAACTTCCTAAAAAATAGGTTGCAAAAAGTTCTTTGAAGTGATATTATAGAACACCCACCATGTAAAAACATTTAAAACATTTAAAACATGACTCTATTGTGTTTTCCAATATGAAGAACATTTGTAAAGTTTAAAGAACCTCAACATAAAACCATATATCAAAGCCAATAACCATTTAGGACCAATTTTTAAAGGAATGTAGCAAGAGTGCAACAGAAAGAATTGGAAGAATGTGCTGCTTTTCATGAAACTAAAAATACAGTGGCAAACAATGGGCCATTTACTGACTCCCTGGTCACACAGAGAATCAGTGAATAGCCATAGCTTAGTTTTTTTTAGTAACATGTGCAGTCCATAAGACACACATCAGTTCAAGCCAAAACAACAGTCCTGTAAAGTAGAACCAAATGTTTAATAATTAACAGATGTTCAGTGAGGAAACGGAGACTCTATTGTTAAGTTGAATCACACTATGCGGGTGCTCTTTGACCTACTCAGCATACGCAGGCTGTAAAGTTTGCTAGTGTGAAGTATGGTAATATGAGCATTTTCTGCCCTCAGGCGGTTTGAGCATTCCCTCAGCGATGTTAGGTATCATGGCAGGAGGCATGATCCTGCGAAGACTGAGCCTGTCTGTTAGAGTTTCAGCAGCAATGTGCACCACTGCTGTCCTGATGTCTATCCTATTTGCTCTGCCACTTCTCTTCCTTGGTTGTCCAACACAGAACATTGCGGGTATCTATCCTGTCAAGTGAGTCTAAAATTCCTATACTCTGTGTTCTTCAGCTACTTTTATTACCATAGGGGAACACTATTAATACATACCATCTGCTAAGCTACTTTTGAAACCAAGATGTCACAGCTTATCTTGAATGGAAGCTACCATTTGTACCACACAAATTCCATAAAAGCTGGCAAACATTGAGACCATGATTTAGCTCATCACTGTCCTAAGGGTGACATTTCAGACAAGGAATGTTTTTGGTTTTATATATTTTGACTCTTTAAAAGGCATTGGTTCCTACATATAAACGTGTACACAGTGCTAAAGGCTTGTAGAAAGAATGATTAGCTTTAACAGAGTTAGCAAAGTCAGCAAACGGAACAGATGTTCTTATTTAGGTCAGCAGGCTCTTGCACTCAGAAGGAGCTTTAGCAAGACTATTTGCTCTAGTTGACTCAGTTCTTACTTTTTCTTTGTCTGTCTGATTGCTTGACTTATCCAGCACACTGAATGTTGACTTGAATTCCAAAGCAGTACATTAGTCAGATGAGTCATTTGACCATGTCACTGAAACAACTTCATGACAAAGCTAATCTGTTCTGCAAAAAATCCAATTACACTTGAACTATTTACTAAGCATGAGGAGGGGTGGCAATCATTTTACCAAAGCAAAACTCAAACTTAAATAAGTGCACAGTAACAGTGTCCAACCACTATGGCCCACAGAGGAGAGAAATCTATAATAAAATACCAACAATTGGGCCCCTGTATAAATTTAGTATGTTTAATTATTGTAATACTGTGTTTCACCAACCAATGCTTAGCTCCAATCCTAAGACTTTTTATCCTATAGCATATTATTTTTTGATTACATGGAGACCAGACTTATTGATTTATACTTAAACAAAACTTAACAATTAAAGACTAGAAGCCTAAAACTGCTGTTGCATCTTGGACAATTAAGGGGCTTAATTTCCTTGCTATTATCCTAAACTACAACTAATTTCATTTCATTCCTGTTTTTGTAGTACTGCTGGCCAACAGCGATGCAATCTGAAATGTTCTTGCCCTCCTGAGGCCTTCAATCCCATTTGTGGCTCCAATGGTGTAGAGTTTCGGTCTCCTTGTCATGCAGGCTGCAATATGACAATCCTAGCAAATGGAACCCAGGACATTATGGTAAATTATTTTCAGCTTCCTTCCACTCCATGATTTCCTATCAACTTTATAATGCATGTTACAACTACCATAAAGGCCTGGTTCCTCCTTGCATACTTTGAAGTCTTTGCGCATCTGTGTTGCACAAAGAATCCCAATTGCATTTAGATTTGATGTTAGAGAAATGCACTTTAAAGTTTATCCTTTTTGCTTGCAAGGCTTATTTCGTAACCATAAGCTACCAAAAACTATATAATTTGCTATTATAACAATCTGTACTTTTTTTAAATAAATGTTGAATTAATGTCCAGCTTGAACTATTTGATTGTATTGCCTAGTTTTATACCAAAAGTGACTATTTGTCATTGTGAACAGTCTCAAGCACCACAATGAAATGTGACCTCTGCGTTTAACCCATCACACGTGCACATATGGAGCAGTGGGTGGCTATCAACAGCACCCAGTGAGCAGTGTAGTGAAACAGTACCTTGCTCAAGGGAACCTCAGTGGTGCCTGGGCCAGGACTTGAACTTGTGACCCTCGGTTTACAAGGGCAATGTCCTAACCACTAGGCCACCACTGTCCAGATGTTTCATTCTTTTTTGACTGATTGCTCAAACCATGAAATGGTGGTTTGTTTTATTAGTTTTCTGTTTTAAGATTCATTGAGTGCACACAACTGACAAGACTCCCAAACATTTCAGTCAAACCTGCAACATTGCCAGTTTTTCAGAAGATCTTTAAAGAACCTTATTTACCAAAGAAGAACTTAAAGAGGGGATTTTGTTATGTATGATGAAATATGTTAAGCTTGCTGTCTGGGTAAAAGATAAAGATCATGAGAGTTTCACACCTTGAAACGTTTCGTGTTCCTGCACTGCCTAACTTGTTAAAACATGTCTGTTTTGATGGTTGTGACTAACTTAATGAAAATGGCTTCCTGTTTCTGCAGAATTACACAGGCTGCAGTTGTGTGAATTCAGAGACTTTTCCAGGCTATGCTGTACCAGGACCATGTAGAAACAGCTGTTCTAACCTCATTATCCCTTTCATGGTCCTCTCCTCCTTTACATGCTTCTTGGCCTCCCTCTCCCAAACTCCATCCTTTATGATGATTCTCAGGTGTTTATTCTACAACCTACAGTTCCTTCATTTTTATTAGTTTACATTGTTTTAGCAAACAGCAAGGTTATATAGCGCTATAGATACAAAGCCCTGTTCTTCAGTAGCAGCCCTGGTGCTCTACCAGAGCATTCTAGCCTAGAAAGTGACTGCATAATTTTAGTCATTTACCTAGTGTAGATTTAGATTTACATTTACATTATTCATTTGGCTTTTTTTTTTAACACAAAGTGACACCAAATGCTACAAAAAATACAGATGGCAAGTGCTACAAAAGAAACTATAAGTGGAGCATTACTATCTGGGAGACATTCTCTAGGCAGTTCTTAGGTAGCAAGTGTCTGTACATGACCGGTAGGCTTATGTGCTGAGGTAGGTGCGGAACAGTTGAATCTTGAGACACTTCTTGAATATGGAGAGAGACTCTGCAGTTCCAATGTAGCTGGGCAGCTTATTCCATATGTTATTCATATATCCTTTTTTAAAAACTTCACTGACACTGTAAAATAAATTCTATGATGTAAGTTTTAACAGTGTCTATAAGACACTGTTAGCAATAAACCATGTAACTGAGTCTACTACTGCTGCCATTGCTCAACATCTCAACTTACAGCTTTATGAACTTACCCTACTTAAGAGTCAACAGGATAATTTTTTAAGCTAACCAACAAAAACATTTTTACACTTGGCTCTTTGGCTCTTCAGGACGTGGCCTGAGATACATTTTAGCCAGATGTTACAGCAATGTAAATGCATCCATGTGTTCAAGGCACATTCAACTAAAATCAGGGTGAAAATAAAAAAAAAATGAATTTCAGAGACACTTTAAACTAATGTACAATATATTAACAGATGTCAACAGAGTCTATTATCTCCTAATTTCCAAAGAAAGTAAAATAATAAAGAAAGAACAATGCAGGAGGAGGTATGTATAAGTCATTAGTGAGTTACAAGCTAGTAGTCTGTTTTTATCACAAACTCAGAAAAAAAAAAAACTAAAAAAATACAGTTGTAATAATGGTCATTAGTTTGTTACATGAAAATGACACTTAATTTAGATTAATAAAGAAACTTTTAGAGAAATGAAGAAACTACAAAAGTTTTGTAATTAAACACATGAACAGTTAAGGATATAGCACATTGTTATTATTTTCTCTTGTTTTGTAAAGCATATTATGTAAGGCATAATTAGAGATGTTGATACATGTAATGTTGACTGTGGTTCATGCTGTAGGCATGTAGGGCTTTGTGTGTTAGCTTAGAGCACAAGTAGGCATAACTTACAGGTTCTGGCCTGCTATGAAGATGTCATGCCATGTCTTGATCTCACATCAGACACACTGCCAGTTTTATGAAGCTAAGTACTGCAGGCTTCATTAGCTTTGTGCGTCACTCTTTGTCAAATCTTTGGCACAAGTAGCCTACTCCTTTATTTAAGGAAAATATACAGACCTCAAAATTTACAAAGTGCATTTTGTTTATGTTCCCATTAATGGAGTGAGCAGTGGCCTAAATATATACATGTAAAGGAAACAGGAAAGTGGTTATGTTCACTCTTGTAATTAATTATACATTTCACAAACATTGATGTTCAAACAAACATTTCACTCTCTTTGATACAGTGCCTACAGATAAAAGTGATATACTTGAATAAACCCAAAAGGAAAAGTAGCTTTTTCAAAACTTTATTCATCAAAAATGTCAGCAGATGTAACATTTGGATTACAATCATTACACTGTTGAAAGGTTTACATTCAGTTCACATTACCTTCAATCACAATGACAAATAGTCACTTTCACTTCACTTCACTTCTTTGTTATAATGCATAATTCATAGCTTAACCAATGACAGCTGCCTAGTACCTAAGGCAGCAAAGCAACCCTAAACCATAACATTTCCACAACCATGCTTTACAGCTGGCATTGGATTATTCTTCTGAAAAGCTGTTTTTTTTTTACCTACACCACACATGTGTACTGTTACTGTGGCCAAACATCTTTGTCTTTCATTCTTCTGTCCAGAGCATATTATTCCAAAATCCCTGAACCGAGTGATCACTTATTCCTGGCATACCTCCAATGAAAATCAAATTGCTCCATTTTCTTTCTAATTGTAGATATATGCAGTTTCACATTAACAATTGCAAGGGTTACCTGCAGATTTTTTGCAGGAGTCCTGGACAATCTGGCAGTCATTTGAAATCTATGCTACTTGTAGATGATTTTCCTTGCAAATAAAAGATATATTTATAGCAATTTAGAGATTTTTAAATGCCAGACTCATAAGCAACCTTTCAGCCTCTTATAAACATTGTATCAAAGAGGGTAAAATGTTAGCATGTTCAAATATGTTTAAAAAAAAAAGTGCATATGTGCATAGTTATATTACATAAACTGTAAATTGTGGAGCTTTAGGGAGTGTGTCTGTGTAAAATCTTTAAAGAAAAAAACAGCTCTGCAGAACCCTTAGAGAATAAACATCTGACTCACTAGTGCTTGACATGCCTGAGCAGGTCTGGGGTTTAAAAAAAGGACTAGATAACACACTTTCACTTCTTAAAAAAAGGGGTTAATAAAACATTAGAGAGAGAGATCATGTGTGTGGATTGTAGAAATTATATACACATTGAGTCAAATAAGTGAAAAAGTCATTTTTTTTGTTCAATAAAACAGCAATATTAGAAAATAAACAAACATACAAATAAATAGTACACTAACCATTTCCAGAACTCTCTTTAAAGAAGCCCAATAGTTACCATCACCAATAGTTACCTGCTTCTAATAATCAGGCTTTCATTAATTAAAATCAGATGTGCTGCTGAGGGGCCAGAATCCATACAGTGGCAACACTCTCAGAGTACTAAGCTCTTGCTGGGGCAGTAATTGTGTTCTTATAATTAGTATGTCTTTTCACATTAAAATGTATTTAATGCAAATGACACTGTCTGTTCAGTCACAGATTGTTTTTGCATTTATTATTAATAAATGACAATGTCATTTTAGTTGTAGTGTAACACATTAAGATGTGACTTTTACATTGTTATCTTCTGTCTACTGAATGTTTGAGTTTGTTTTCCAACTCTTTTTGCTGTTTGTTTTTCCCTTTTTCCCAGGACTGTGACGCCACAAGACAAGTCTTTTGCTCTAGGAATCCAGTTCATGCTCTTTCGAGTGCTTGGTTAGTGCCAAATGAAATAGATACCATTTCTTTTGTTAAGAGGAAGCTGTCTTGAGCTATAGTAGAAATTAGAGTGCCCAGATATTCATAATAAAATGCTAACATAATAAAGACATGACTGACAGAAATGCATGTACTCTGTAAATGATCTCACTTTATACATTCGCATACCTGCCTTGTTTTGTTCTGCTTTCTTGCCATGAACACTTTATCAGCAATCACAAAACAAGCTAGACTTGACCTCTTTCAAAATCTTTTAAAACTCTCAAGATGGTGGGTAAAGAGTGTATAAGAAACAAAAGCAACTACAAGGAGGAATGGGATGGGCAGTTGTTGTGCAAGGTGCAAGATCCCATATGTTGTCTTATTAAGCAGTTTATAAGGAATGCATTTCTGCTGTATTAAAACCGTATAACAACTATCATGTTTAATCATGTGAAAAAGACAGATTTTCTTTATATTGCGTGAACATCTCCTGACAAACAGACCAATAGAAACTGACCAAAGTGACTTTGCTTAAAATCTTGCAATGTCAATGTAATGAACTTTTAAGTACTGAACATTTATAAAAATCAGTGTTTATGACGAACATGCTGAATTTGCTGACATTTGTTACATTCATAGCATTTCTCCCTGCTCCTGTCCTGTACGGAAGTGCCATTGACTCCACTTGCATTCTGTGGGGGGAAAAATGTAACAAGACGACCTCCTGCCAGTACTACAACTTGGATCTCTTCAGACAAAGGTAGGATCATCTTCCTCTCCATTTTTATACTAGACCAATTTGCATGTTTTATCAAAATATTTGTTTTTTTACACTTTGACTTTACAATTATTTTAAAAAGAAAAGTACCAGAGAGTAACGCCATCAAAGAAACATTTACAATTCTCTAAAGAACCTTTTTAATTTATTGTTCTTTAAAGCAGAGGTTATCAAAACTTTGGTCTTTGAGGCCACCCAGACAATCAACCATTTCTTCTCTATTGTATGGATAAGACATTTGAAATATCTAGGTGCAACTGAGGGCTTTGCTTGAGAATCACTGCTTTAAAGAACTGTTCTGTAAATGATATGTGAGTTCCCTGAACCGTACATCTAAGCCAAGAATCACTGAGGTGTCTTTATTTTTAAGCTGTAAAAGAAGAGGAAAAGGAAAATGTCTGGATAAAAGAAAGAGCTAAAGTCTTTTACATTTTTTTTAGATTCCTGGGACTTCAGACGTTTTTCATCTTTGGGGGTCTGGTATTTTTCTTTCTCTCCTACTTGGTTCTGAAGCGAGCATATGCAACCCATCAGCAGGAAACAGAACAAAGAAATGGCACGGTCAAGGCCACAGAAACTAAACAGCTTTGCAGCCAGTCAAATGAAAAATGTGAGAATGTAGCACTATGAGCACTGCGTGAGTGCTCGTGCTGGAATACTTCTTTATCAGTTTTTGGGGTCACATGTATGATATGCAAAGTGACTGTGACATTTTGATCTTAAATGTGAGGACAGCTGTAAAACTGCTGTAAGTAGCTTTTCATAGATTATACTCTACATTATATGCTCATCCCTAAAATGTAGAAGCACATAACCAGTCCCATGTCATTCAGTGCACATGCTGCTATTTTGCAGATATGCCAGTGTGTCTGCTTCTGTGAATAACATTGAACTAGTAGCAAATTCACACTGTGAGGTCGTTACATGTTGTTGGCCTGAGGCGCTTTTAGTAAAGCTGCATTTTATTAACAAGATATTTACAGCCTTGCTCCTGGAGAGCTTTCCTAATGCAGAAATGGAGATGAAAAGTTTTCTTCTTTTTGACAGGGGGCAGCTAAATGAAAGTAGGTTTTGTTGGTTGTATGGTTATCATGGGCATTGATAAATCTGTTTGTGCTATTGCCTCCTGTGGGGAATATGTATTGCACACTAGGAATGCACACTTGCAATTTAAAATGATATAATCTTTTTTTAGAACATACCTTTTTATGTGTATGCTTCTTTGTAAGTTTGTACCACGGTATCAGTTTTTTTTTACATTCCTTTTTATAGAAAATGCTTTTTAACAATGTGAGATGAAAATGTTTGTCATAATTGCATTATTTTTCAAAATAAGCTCTTAAACATTGTCTGTTAAGCATGACAATACACACGTGCCAAAACGCATGTGCCACTTTGGAGAAAGTTAAATCTTCATTATTCCATGATTCAATTTGTCAACATAAAATCAGCTGCTGAAATGCATCCTGTTTCCATAATGTTATGGAAAGCCACAAAGATGCTTCTACTTCAAAGGCATCTCAAGCCTGCTCTTTACAGTTATGCAGTTTTTAAAAGCCCCGTTTTACACCAGTATGCAACATGACATATATGATCAAACTACATCAAGTTGATACCAATGTAGTATCTATGCAGAAACAAGGTTGCATCTAGTGGCAAGGTTTCATGTGTGTATTTGTTGGTGTTCCTTTTTCTGTGTACTGAGCCATGTATGCTTTTATGAGAGTGCTGTATTATCTCGAATGAAATCATATGATATATTACATAACTTTTGATAACAGCTCTGGGCAATCCTTTGACTGATTCCTGTGAAACTGACCAAGTAGAGGTAAAGGGTATCCCCTTGATCATGTGTAGACTGACACCAATCTTGTGTTTATTCAAATACCAAAAACATTTAATTATAATTTAAGGACAGATAAGGAAAATAAACAGAACACTTTAATGCATACAAATTGCCAACTCTGTAATTATTCAAATTCAAACAAAAACATCCAAGTGTTTAAAATAGAGTTGTAATACACACAAACTGCCACTGTAGAATAATTCAAATAACAAAAGGTACTTTTGAACCAAACCATTCTGGGAATGATTTGAGAGGAAATACCCACTGGGAAGCTCCCATGAGAACCACACACCTTTTCTAAAAGTTTTTTTTCTCTTTGTATTTGCACCACCAGAAGCAATGATGAAGTAATTTAAGATGGTAAGCTGGTATAGTGACCTTGTACAAGAAGATCACAGGACGATCAGCTGACTGAATCTAAAACATGTATTTTCTCTGTCATGTATAGGCTCAGTAAGGCCTGAACGTCACTCCTGGTCCATTTATACATTTTTGTACCATCATGGTACATTTTTGTCTGTACCAATCACCATACACTTGCATTACTCATACTTCCTCTTTTGCAGAAGACTATTTACCCTAAAATAAGAACTAAAAAGTTCTCTCAAATGATGTTCAAGCAACTATAATCCTCTGCAGTTTTTCCAAAAACAGGGTAACTTCCTCCAGCAGTTCTACATTCTATGAAAAAGAGGTTGCTCCTATCCTAAAGTGCCTATAATTGCTATTAAAATAACATTTAAAAAAAAGACAGAAGATATTTGACCTGGATGTGTTATTGTGTGTCACTGGTGGAAAACAAAGAGCTAGGTCCAACATGGTTATAAGTATTACTGGCCAAACAATTGTAGTAAATAACCTAAGCTCTGAAAATCATGTTTGTGAAATGCTACTAAACTAAAATAAACTACTAATTAAAACAAAAAGAGCAATGGCCAATGATTCTAAAGGCAATAACAATAAAGGCCAGCTAAAACATTTGAACACTGTAAATCCATAACTTTTGGTGGTAATGAGTAATTTTACAACCTTTTCAAATTAAATAAACAAACCAATTACAATTACTGACATTTAAATGTATTATTACACTTATTACTCACTATGACTCGCTAGGAAACTGCCCTGCACTTTAACAGATCACAGCTGTTTTTCTATTTTAGTTATTAAACTCGACCCAGGGCATTAGTGGCTAATTAAAAGCATGCTATATTGCTCTGCATCTGCATCTGAGTTCAAATTCTTTTCCACTTCCTTTCTCACACTGAGACACCACTGCAAGTTGAGTGTCATGTGGAGGAAGGGCCATGTGTCCCTGACCTGCCTTCATTGGTGACAACAAGGTAACAATGGTGTTAGCCTTTACCCTGAGATTGTTTGTCAATGTAATGAAATTAAGAGTAATAAACCATCTAAATGCAGTCAGCCTAACTTAGGCAATTGCCCACCATTAAAATTAACACATAGCAAGCTAATCTGGCATAAAATGATGTGTGTGGACTCCAGAAGTACTAGTTCACTTGTCAGACATAGGAAACAATTGAACCTGCATTTTGTGGTGATTGTGGTTATGCGATAATGGGAAAGTTCTTTTAGAGTTGTGTCACAGGTTCTGTGTTTTCGTTTCCCTACTATATCTGGTTAGTGAGGGCTCACATCAAAGATGTGGGTTTAACCCTCACGAATTAAATAAAATCATAAAGTCTCATTAATTTATCAGTCTTATTAAATTAATCAAATCATAAATGTTGCAATCCTTAATTTCTAACTAAAGACAGCAATATAAACGATTTGAGTTCTGAAGGTTTTTACAGATGTGATTTTTTTTATATAGGTTTTGGCATCAAATGTAGAACTATTCTTAAAACAAATAAACAATCAGCACCAGTATTTACAAGGAGTATGGAGGATTGTGTGTGTGCGTGCGCGAATGGGAGAGAGGGGAAGAGTGCGCTGTGCTGTCTGGCGGGAGATTTATACGACCCAATATGACGCATGAGATAGCTTAGCTTGAGCGCAGAGAGATTGCTCAACGTTGCACTGTATGTTAAACGATCTCGAAACAGCACTGAATAAGTCACTGGTCTGTAGTAAATACCAGTCTGTTGAATCCTGTGTTAAATAGATCTAGTCTTGAATGAAATGACTGAATGAAATAGCTAAGATTGAATTTGCATGGGGCACTGAATGTGTTCGGCGTAGGAATAACCAATGGTGTTCACCTTTTTACAGTTTAGTAATCCTCAGTGTTGAGGTTACTAGTTTTGTTAGTAAAAGCGAGAGAGAGAGAGAGAGAGAGAGAGAGAGAGAGAGAGAGAGAGAGAGAGAGAGAGAGAGAGAGAGAGAGAGAAAGAGCATGCAAAAATACAGATCTTTTGCCTGTGCATATAAATCAAATCTTAATGGTCTGAAGATAAAACATCAATACACGTACAGAGTTTAACCCTTAATATTCTGGATCTGAAAGTAGTTGTGCTATGCTAGGCCCAGATGTAAAGAATTAAATCTCACATGCTTAGATATTTTTTTAAATATCTTAGAATTCAGTTCGTCGTCCTCACAATGTCTGGGAAGATCTCATCCAGTCTTCTGCTGGGCACCTGGCTTGTGGATTCCAGGAATTTCACTCATCCAAAGTGAAGGATCTGGTTGCTCAACCTTGAGAATTGCTAGTTGATAGCTTGTTTTCAACTTTGATCAGACATCTAAGCTAACTTTAGCTTAGTTGCTAAAGGTGAATCCCTTTGTTCTTGGACAAAGAAGATGGTATTTCCTCTCTTTTAAGGTCCCACCTCAAGTAGAGTCAGTCCAGAGATTTGGTGGGGTTCAGCATTTTGCATTCAACATTCACCAACATTGGAATTAATGTAAGATGCAAGCAATAAATGGGTAGGCATCTCCTTTTCTAACAATCTAGAAGGAGAGCTATGCTGGATAGTTACCACCTCTTGTGAAGTCATGATTTATCCTGTAGTTACAGTGACATTCCAAAAAATAAAGTTGCTGAAAAGGTTTTATTGGAGCTGGGCTATGGAAGGAACCACTACATTTTGTACCAATTACAACATTTTTCCCTGGATGAGTATGCCCAAGCCAGTACACAGTAGCCCTTTCCAATGAATGCTCCCCTCTTCTGTTACATAATGGAAAACAGATCTGTATTCACAGGCCACTTTGTTATGCAGGCAGAAACATGTCAGAAATACAACTGATTGATGAACTACTGGCAAGCAAAACAAAACACAGCATAATGATAAGGGCAAGATTTATGATTTAAGATTAATGTCAAGTTACAACCTGTTCAGCTCAGTGGAAGCAGGGTTATTTCATACACTACTTTCAGTTTACCCTCTTTTATACAGATACATACCCAAAAACAGTGTAGTGTATTGTATGGTTATTGTATGTTTACTTGTCTTTTTATCAAAGTAGTAGTTTTCTCATCTCACAGCATTTCTTTTGGATCAGTGTGTAAAGGATTATAGGTGACAGAAGACTGTAGCATTCTCATAAGTTATCAGAAAGTGGGCTGCATTCATCAACCCTATTGAAAGGATTCTTTTCATTGGAGCAGCATTTAGTGATGAGTGACCAATGGTTGATTTAGGGCAAAGAAAGTAAATCAGGTTCTTGGTGTGCCCGTTCAAAAGAAACACATTACCTCAGTTATTATAGGTTAGGACTACCATCTATAAAGTAGAGCAAAAGACAGCTATGAAATAATCGGTGCTGACATATAAAGCAGACCTACTTTACAAAAAACACATTTCCAGAAATTCTGGGACCTTTTGTAAAATGAAAACAAAAATCAGCAATGTTTAAATTCTCTTGAACATTCATTTAAATTTTACTATTTGATTTTTAATGTTTTGGCCAACTAGGTTGTATTTTGTAAATATAAAAAACATAATTGGAAGTAAAACTAAAGTTTGTTGAAGTCTGTACAACTAAAGACTGTAACACACTTTAAAAAAAAGTTAAAATGCATATAATATTCAAGTTATTCAAATTTTGACACATTCCACAATAGGTGAAATGGAAACAGGTGAGGGGATCATGATTAGGTATAAAATGAGCGTTCACCAAAGGCTCAGTATTGCAAGCAACGATGGATTATGACTCACCACTGCCAGTCTAAATGTAAGGCAGTTCAAAAATAACTTTTCTCAATGCAGAATTACAAAGAATTGAAGTCTTTTACCACCTACAGTTCAGAATATTGTAAACAGATTCAGGGAATCTGGAGAAGACTCAGTCCATGTTGGGCAAGGCTTTGAGCCCTCAAAAGGCATGACATGAGATTTGTCATGCTACTATGATACATATTTATTCAAATGGGCTAAAAAGTGCTTTGGAAAATCGTTTTCACTTAACACAGTCAGTCACTGCATCAAGAAATGTGACCTAAAACTCTGTTACTCAAAGAAAAGCCATATGTCAACTCTATGAAGAAATGCTACTGATTTCTCTGGATCCAAACCTATCTCAGATGGATTGAAAGAAAGTGGAAATGCGTGCTAGGCACGTTTCAGCGTTTTTGGAAAAACAGATGAGTTCTCAGTACAAAAATTGAGAAGTGTGTCAGTCTGTCATCAGTCATAGACACACAAACCTAAATCTCTCTGGGGGTGCATCAGTTCCCATGGCATAGATGACTTGCATTTGTGAAGGTACAATTGAAGTGGAGGCAAATACTGGGATTTTAGAGAGATATATGCTAGAATTACATGGATATTTCAGCAAGAAAACACCAGGGCCCATTCTGCACATATTCCAACAACATGGGTTTAGACACATAGAGTATGTGAGCTTGACTGGCCTGCCATCAGTTGGTGATGTACTCACTGTTACAGCTGGATATAGGTAGTAAAATAGTAAAGTTTTTGCATTATTAAGCACGTGTTTTTATGGAGGTGTTATAAAATCAACACATGCACACACACACACAGACACAGTGCCACAAAATGACATTACGTTATCATTCCAAGCTTGCAATCTTGTTTTATTTCTTTTTTCTTTATTCACTTGGTTTCTTTCCTCTGTTCCTTTGTATGATATTTTCTCCTTGTATTCATTAGTGAAGATTATTTCACTTTGAGTATAAAGTAGAATCAGATGCTTAAGGGAAAGAAACTCCAGGCCTGGAGTAGGGAAACACTGCCATTATAATTATCATGCTAGGGTTAGAGTCAGCATTTTGTGCTGATGGTTTTAGACTTAAGGGGCCCTAATTTGCACAAGTGGAAACAAAGTGGCTTTGATAATTCAATGCCAGCACATTGTTTACACACACTTTCAAAATAACAAATTATTTTTGTGCGTATTTTGCACTCGTAGAAGTGGTGCTTTTTATATGAGGTGTGGCTGGGTGCACTGTTGAGCATTGCTATTTAAGGCAGTGCAATGACACTGTGCTTTTGACCAACAAAAACCACGTCAAAAGTCCCTGGCACATTATCTTTGTTAAAACTGTATAAAGAGCCATGATAGCTCTTCAGCAGAAGATAGTACAGCACTGCATACTTAACTTGTGATCTGTCCCTCTGGTGGTCACTTGTACCAGCAATTAGACTACATGTGTAATCAGTGTAGGAGTTGTGATTTGCTGCTCCAAATAAAACACACATCAGGAAACTGTAATCTGCCAAATTTTTTGGTCATATGAACTTAACTGAGGGACAATATTTAGTAATGCTGCCAGGAAGATACAAGGGAATGCTGATAACAGGAAGTTGCCTGCATACTGAGAGCCAGCTGCTGCACGGCAGCTCTTTGTTTTTTTTTAGAATGACCCAAGGTCCCCACCTCCCTCCCTTTTCTGGTTCCCTTTAAGTCTTCGGGATTTCACATTTCTCCAAGCATGGATTTGCACTGGTAGGGGTTCTCAAAAACACCAGAGCTATTTTAAACCAACAGTACTACACTTCATCAAGCTGACTCAAAACATTTAGGTTTAGCACAAACAGTGAATAAGTAAATGAGAATAAAGGGCCGCCTGCTCAGTTCAGCAAAATTAGAGGATTTTCTTCTATCTGTGATAGAAATAAAAAGGTGTAGTCATACATTATTTAAAACATTTATGGTACAATTTAGAGAAATGAACAGAATGCATACTCATAACAAATGCGAAAGTTCAAATGATGGATTTGGCTGCCCTCTGTATTAACATCTGTTAATGTCAGTAAGTCATGTGTTTCTAATAGGAAACAGATGTAAACATCTGCTTTGTGAAGAGAATGTGGAAGCTGCAAACTCATCTTTATCATGACATTAATTCATGCTAAAACACAAAATGGGTTTATCTCGAGGTTGAGAATTTGAGATTAATCTGTGCTGCTTCATGACTTATAACAATAGTTCTGATAGTATATCTATTCAGCTGATGTATGATTTCACTTGAATATGAAACATTTCAGAATGGTTCATAATGTTCACAGGAATCAAAGATCTCTGGAACTGATAACTCCATGATTACTGCTGTTTTTTCACTTTCACATCTAAACTTAAGATCTATCTCTTCTGTGAACATTTCTCCTACTTTTCTTCTGCTTAGTGAATTATTTTGATTAATTTCTCTCTCTTTGTAAAGCACCTTTGGGTTTGTGAAAAGCTATATAAACGTAAACAAATTATTATTATTGTTATTATTATTATTATTATTATTAAGGGAAGACAGCATGAAGGTGCCAGCATATAAGTTTATTTCACTAGTAAATACTTAATGAATGGCTGTGGTACCACATGTCATTGATAGGGCCGATGCGTAAACAACTGTATCATTTATTTATATATATAAATATATATTAATAACACAATTCACACAAAAAAGGTGCTTTAACACAATATAATGGAGACATCAAAGCTGTGACTTTTTTTCTGTTTTTGTCTATCACCTGAACTTTGCCCTAACCTAAACTGTTCTCTTTTATTAACGCCATTGCGAAATGTGGGCGCCTGTGAAGCTTCTGCTGCTTCCTGTTTAAAAAGTGCATACATGTTTCCTTTGACAGTCTGTTGCATCTTTTGTGTCTGCAAATCCTCTGGATCTCAAAAGAACACTGGGGTGTGAAAACGTGTTCCTCTTCAATGACTTGTGAAATTGACTGAACCCAATTTTTCTTGGTTCTAATAACTTTCAACTGTTTCTCCTTAAAAGGACTGGATGGAAGGATGTAATATTGGAGTACATGCACTTTTGACCATCTTTATAACAATTGATGTGCTATGTACCCTTTTAGATTATTAAGATTGTAAATGAATGTCAAGAGCTTATAGAGCATGACATCAAATTTTCTAAACAGGCAATGTTGGTAAGTTCGACAGCAGCCTCATATTTAATTGTTTTTTCAGCAAAGACATTTGACAATATAGGGTAAAAATATCATTGTTTGTATATTTTGATCAAATTGGACATGGATTAACCACAGAGAATCATACACTCAAATGCCATGCCTTTACCAGAACCTGCAAAACTGGTCTTAGGTAAGCCTGTAGGCTTACCTGCCTAACTAAATCAACAAAGTCCACCAGCTGTAAGCATGCCACAAAGCTTTGTATAGATGATAGAGTTTCATGTCAAAGCATGCATTCAGGTCCAATGGCTGCGGTTAAACATTGAAACATGAAATTCTGCTTTTGTTCTTTCTTATAGACTAAAAATATGGAAGCACTAATATTTATGGTCAATATATTATAAACAACATGTGTTTAAAAGTTTTGTTTTCTAAGATATCAAATCAGAAGGTTTCATTTTTTGTGCTTGGATAATGTGGCACAATAACATTCTGCAATACGGACATTACGTAATGACCACAGCATACTTAAAAAACCCATCTTTTGGCATCACCTGGTGGTCCTGGAAGGCATTACATCTACGTTTGTTCCTCTATTGTAAAAGCAAAGCTCTGCTCTCCTTGTGTATCCATGGTTTATTTTTGTTCACTGTACCTTATTGTATTTTTCAATTTTCAGTCAGGTGTTGCCACAGTTAAATATATATTGGTTTAAGGACACAAAATGTATTCCACATACAAACCCCATTTCTGGAAAAGTTTACAACAACTTTCCTTTTCCATTCTTCTCTTCATGACACCCCATACATTTTCAACAGGGGACAAATCAGGACTGCTGGCAGGTCAGTTATGCACATACACACTGTATTTTGCCCAAACTATTTTTTTACTATATATTTATTTTATTATTTTTCTTTCTTTTTCTTTGCTTGTTTTTGCTATCCGGTGTCAACCAGAGGAGGATGGGTTGCCCCTTCTGAGCCTTGGTTCCTCTCAAGGTTTCTTTCTACTGCTAGGGAGTTTTTCCTTGCCTCTGTCGCCCTTGTCTTGTTCTTTGGGGGCTCGGACCCGGTTTCTGTAAAGCTGCTTTGTGACAACTTGACTATTTTCTTGCTGAAGTAACCATGGATGTTCCAGGAAAAGATGCTGCCTTGACGGCAGCATATGGCTCTCTAAAATCCTAATATAAGCCTCCACATCAATAGTACCTTTACACATATCCTGTGGGCACTGATCCCCAAATCTATGACAGACGCTCCTTTCGCTGATAAAAGTCTGAATAGTCCAATTTGTCTTTGGCATGGAAAACTCACCATCTGTTTTTCCCAAAAACAAACTAAATGTAGATTCATCTGATCACAGCACCCATTCCCACTGTCTTTTCTATTTTCTAAAATGGTGAGCCACAACTCTTCTTTGCTAGGTGCCTTTGTGGATGGTTCCTTTATACTCAGTCATGATATTCAAACCTATTACCAGTCCACCTGTTAATTGTACATTTTTTAGGAAAGGATTAACCTGAATATTCTATCAAATGTTCAAATATTTAACCCAACTGTTCTGGGTGTGTTGCAGGCATCACATTCTACCTTTGTTTATATTTTAAAAAATACAATCAAGATGGTTAACTAAAACATTCTAAGTAATGTCCTTGTATTTATGTCAGTTAAATACACATTTGAAAGAATTTACAAATAGCAGATTTTTCTTTTTATTGCATTTTACAAAAAGTCAGAAAGTTTTCAAGAAATGGGGTTTGTAATTTAGTGCTTTAACTGAGCCATGCAAAGCAACTCTTCTATTCTACTGAAAAAGTATTAAATGCTGTCATTGCTTATATTCGGTCACTTTACTCTGACCTATTTAGAGCATGTCTACTGTGTGAGGGCTGTGTGTGCTGTTGCAACTGCAGGGACCATTTGTAAATGCATCTATTTTTTCCATTAAAATTATTTGCCACAACAAAGTCCACACTCTGCGAGGCACAAAATAAAATGTCCAGTGGATGCTTACCATAAAAAGAAAAAGAAAGACATTTAAGTACAGATATGAGACAAATACTCAAATTCAAGTAGAGTATAAACAATATAACTCATACAAACTACTATATTATAAAATAACTGTATTTTGTGTTTAGACACTAGAACATACATTACACCCTCAAAAACAAAGATTCCTAAATAGTTCTTGTCTTGGAATTATGGTTCCTGGAAAAAGTGGACTAACACTGATCAGCCACAACATTAAAACCACTGAGGAGTAAAGTAAATATAACTGACTTGACATTGATCCTCTTGTTAACTTGTTACTGTACAACAGTACCAGTTAAAGATTGGGATATATTAGACAGCAAGTAAACAGTCGGTTCTCGGCTGGAAATTACTCGATTACTGTTGAGTGGGAACCCTTCCTCCTCTGGCCTAGGCCGAAACCCTCAGTTAGAATACAATATAACCTTTACATGGAAATTCTTTTGACTTTAAAAAGGTTCTTCACACTTTTTTATCTTTTACAAAAGTGGTTCTTTAAAGAACCATAAATGTAAAGGCTCTTTAGGACACCTAAAGAGTTTCTTCTATGGCACTGCTCCAAAAACCCTTTTTAGGCACCTTTTATTTTTGAGTGTGCTTACCAAGCAAATTAATTGAAGCACATAATGTATGTAATGTTCAGAAGAGGCACTCATGTGAAAGAGCAGTATGAGCACAAAGTTTGGCTGGATGTGTAAGTGAAGGTTTCATTGTTCTCTTTAGAACTCACAGGCCTGTAATGAATTTTCCAGCCAGCTCAGAAGAAGATTCCTGAGGCGCCTGAAATCCTTTCCAAAACAAACAGTCACAGGCCTGCCTGGAAAAGCACACTCTGCTTCTCCAAGACCATGGTTTACTTTGGTCCCTCTGTGCATTCAGTTTTATTGGTGACTGCCAAAGGTAGCTCTCCTTTAGGAGGCATCATTGTGAGATCAGTGAGTGTAGAAGTTCACTTTGACTGTTATGTAAACGATGAGCCAGCCAGCCAGAGTAATGGCTTTAGCAATATGTTGGTCTGATGTCGAAGTGAAGCAGATGTATTCCCTACACAACACTCCCAGACTCCCAATACTCATTTTGAGGTGTTTATGTTAATTACACTCTTAAAAATTATTTTAACAGCTTTCTGTTTTAATACATTTTGTGTTGGTTTGTTAACAAAAACAATTGTTATGGTTATATAACATTTTTTATATTGCATTTTGTATGTAAAAGTCAAACTGAAAACTAAGCATACATAAATAATACATCTGCTCTTTAAAGAGGAATAAACTGACAGTTAGTTTTCAGTATCTTGTAGGCCTAGAAACTGAAGTCAGATAAATGACCTTCCCAGAATCTTGAAACCAAAGGACACTTTTTCTGCTAAACCCACAGTCTATAGCAGAGGCTACACATGTGGGACGCATATCTCTTCCATGTTTATGTGTGCAGACACAGTAGCAGCCACAGTGAAACCACAGAGAGTGAGTCGACTTCTCTTAGCAGGTTTTTGTGCCTTGCCTCAAGAGCTTTTTTTGCCCACATAAAATGCACATTCATAAACATAAAAGGACTATACACATATTTTTTTGTATTTTTTTATTTATCTCATATACACATTCAGACTCCTGCTGGGAAATATACAAATGGGATTGTTAAACACAAAAACAAAGTTTTTTATTAGCATACGTGCGGGATTACATTTATTGAAAACTTATGAACAAAGCACTGAAATCCAAAATCCAAATATTTGTAATCTACAAACTCTACAAGATTTGCTTTTATTTTGAATATTTCTGGTATATGCGGTGTTGCCAACATGGCAAAAAGAGGGGAAATTGATAAGCACTCACATGCACAATAATGTAGCTGAAAAAATATATTGGAAGAAATCCACTATTTTGTAAGTTTCACTTTCTGTCTGAAGTATAAACTTGTGCATATGTGTGCCTTTGTTTAAATGTACAGACATAAGTGTACTAATTTGCCTAGAAAATGTGTTTTGTTGTATTAGAATGTTAATGTATGCGTGTTTAGTAAATCTTTGTCAGGTCTGCATTTGTGAACATGCTTTGGGAGAAATGTTGGTGCACATTTGATAACAATGGCAATTTGTATACTGTAAATATGTTCAAAATGGGTGAAAACATGGAATTGTATTGTTATTCATACTGACGGATTTGAAGTCAATGTTAAAGTGAAGATGTTTGCAATGCTGTGGTGAATCAACATTTATACACGTGTGTACGTATGTGTGTGTGTGCTTCTCTTATACACTTGCCAGGTCACGTGGGTTTAGGATCTTTCCAATGAAGAGAAGTGTGCCCGATGGCTCGTCTCGAATGAGGAAGAGGAAGGGGCGGTTCACATGGTAAGAAAGGGCCAGTGACTGGACACTGCTTAAATGAGTAGTACTAGCATACTGGCTACCCTCTGGCGCTGTCTCCATGTTCACTTTGTGACGGACTGTGCTTAGCTTGACTGCTTGAGTAGAGATTTTGATGAGGTCTGTGCCCTCCAGCCATTCAGACAGTCCTTAGAGTGAAAAGCACAAAAGCCGACACAATGAAAAGGTTAATATGAATTTCTATAGGAAGAAGTGACCGCATATGAAAATAGAGAACGAGTTATACAGACTGTCCATGCTAAGAGGTAAAATTATGTGTCTACACTAAAAAGTAATGTATTCAATTTACTTCAGTTCACATATGTACATAATTTTCACATGAGTTCAGTTTTGTACACATACAAATAAAAAACAAATAAATCTGTGATTGCATTTCTCAGTCTGTCTTACCCAGGTCAGAGAGAAGGCTCAGCAGGTCCGTGCTGTAGCTGAGTTTGAGTATAGGCAGTGTGAGCTGCACCTGAACTGGGTAAAGAGTGTTGGCCAGGTCCTGAACAAACTCAGCCGTCAAGGCCTCCTCAATCAGAGTAAAGTTTTGAGTCACCTCATCAGGCAGGAAGAAGTACATGCTCACGCCATTCTCCATGGGAACCTGAGCTATCTGCAGTGAGGTGGAAGAGACAGATTGTAAGCCAGTCTGTTAAGCAAAACACATAGCTTTGGTCTTTTACACACATTACACCAGAAATTCCTTGTCTTGGAACAGGTGATTCAATTTCTGCACATTGTTTGTTAATAAGCTGAGGTGTGCAGCATGATCAAAAACCCAAATATATGCAACTGGAACTGGGAAACCCTTTGCGTTACACTTTATTTAAGCATTCAGGACAATAATCACTGAATTCTCCTGTTGTATTTGTAATTGTAGTTGTAATTGCTGTTGTGCTGAAATAGGCATATGATTCACACTAGAAAAGCATTGCCAGATGAGATGGGCTGAATAGGGGTGAATAATGATGATCATAAACTGCTAACTGATCCTTCTGCTGCAAACTATAGACTCAATTGGTCTTTATTGGTAAAGTCTGTAGACTTCTTCCTTTCATTGCTGGTCTCCTTATTGATATTTTATTATTTTTTATTGTCTCTTGCTATCCAGTGTCAGCCAAATGAGAATAAATTCCCTTTCCTTTTGGATCATGGTTACTCCCAAGGTTTGTTTTCTTTAGCTTTAAGGAGCTTTTCTCTGCCTCTGTTGCCCTTGGCCTTTTTACTAGGTGTTGAAAACCAGATTCTGTAAAATTGCTTTGCACTAACTTATACAAATACATTTTGTAGTTTTCTGATTATATTATATATTGTATTATAAAATACTTGTAAAGCACTGACAACTGCATGTACCATAAAAAAGGATTATCGGATTAGAAATGTATTATGGGCACTGGTGGCCTAGTGGTTAGGACCATATCCTTGTGAACAAAGGTTCAGGTCCCGGCCCGGGTATCCTGAGCAAGACACTGTCCCACTACACTGCTCCCTGGGTGATGTTGATAACTGCCCGATGCTCCACGTGTGCATGTATGTTAGGTTAAATGCAGAGGTCACATTATGTTGTGCACTGTGTGTGTGACTGAGTGTGTTCACAATGACAAATAAGTCACTTTTACTTCATAATACCTATATAAACTACACTGTATCAAGAGGATCACTGGGTGTCCAGCCCATTATGCCATCTTATTTTTTACATAGATTTCACATAGATTTCTCTTGCAGCTTTTGGTATCTGACCTTTGTATATTGACAGTCATTATTAAATAGCAACTTGCATTCCATGGTATTGGGTATGTCAGTGCCATACCCACACATTTTCATTTTTCTTTTCTTTTCCTTTTCTGAAACTAACAACATTTTAGAGCAAATGTAGTATCTACAGTGTACTTCCTTTATTTTGCCAGTGTGTTCCACGAAGCACATTTTTAGACTTCAATTTTATTTTTGTCAACTAAGCAGCTGAATCTTGTATAAAAGTGCTACAGTTACAAGGAACAGATGTAAAACAGTGCATCATAGAATCATTTTGCATTATAAATCTTTATAATTTGTGTTGTTTTATATTATGTTTTGAATGTGTAGGATGGTTTGGTAAATTATTGTGTGTATTTAATGGAGGGTGTTGTGTTTTGGAAATATGTGTGGGCTCTGGGTAGTTAGGTGGGGTGTGTTGTGCAAAGTGTGGTTCATATGGTTAATGGTTTATTATTGTAACCCCCAGAGCTGTTAGTGGAAGTTATGTTTCAAACGCCTTCTCCCATTAAACTCCAGCACTACAATTTTTTTTTATAGATGGTACCCTAAATATGCTTTAAATATAATGCATTTACAAGATTTAGTAAAAATATAACTATTCTCAGATACTTTGACTTCACTTCAGTCTCAGCTTCAGCTCGATCTCACCTCTATGGTCTTCTGCGCAAATTCATGATTTTCCTAACCTTTCTGTATTGTGAAACTCCTGTTTTGCTCATGCATTTGTGTCTATTTGAACGCGTGTGATCTTGTCACACGTGATCAAGTTGTAGAATGGACAGAATAAAATTTACCGTGCAGCCAAGATCTGAATCAATTCCCATCTTCACCGGATAATGATTTTGCTGCATCATTGCAATCTGAGCTGGTGCCTTGCCATCCAACTGAAACTCCTCCATCTTACCAGCTTGGCTGAACCTGGTTATCCACTTTCCTACCATCAAATCAGGTTAAGATACTTGTACATTGTTATATTTTAATAGTACATAATATGGCATGAAAATTGTTAAGAGATCATTGATCAAAATTTAACAAAACAGTATGTAACAGTAATAGTTCTTATAGTACTTGAATGTACTTCAGTAAAAGTGTAATGGATTTGTACTACTTGTTCTTGTAATTCAAATCAAAATGCTTTTACTCAAATATTGTAAGAAAATTAACCTTGCACTAACTTCAACTTTAGACATTCACATTTGGTTTCTAATTACGTTTAAGGTTTAATTTCATACTGTTCATAAACTGAATTTCTTTGCTGTTGTTCACACAAAATTTTGCCAAAAAGACAAAAACAGAGCCGACTTTGCTGTTATATGTGGCAATATAAATCATTTAAAAGGGCAATCTACCTTTGAAGTAGGCAGCTCCCACAGGCACCACTGCTGTGTTACGTGGAAGAGGCGTTCCCAGGACACGGTCCACTTTACCACCAGTCTGCTGTTTGAACCAATCGTTAACAGTCTTCTGATCTCGGGGCCCCCCCATAAGCAACTGGGGGCGTTCCCCATACTGTTTCTCCACAGCATTGAGGTATTCCAGCTTAAGACGAAGTTCTGAGAAAAGTAAATAAAAAAGTATGACGTCTGAAAATGATTTATGTATAATATAAATGCATTTAAAAATTAATACTGAATCAGTGAATCATTTTCAAAAAAAATCATAATGAAATCATATAAAAACCTATACTCCTAACTGCTATGTCTGTTTACATTCATCAGTACTGCTTTTTTTTTCAAAATAAAAACTGATCATGTTTTTTAAACACATGGACCATCAAGTGTACTCACTCCTGGCCAATAGGAGGCGCTCTACAGATGTGAAGCCCTTGGCAGGGGTTCTGAGAGAAGCAAGCAAGTCTCTGAGAGTGTCGTGGATCTGGACATCATGCAGGGTGTGGTAACGCAGAACTCGATACAGTTGCTTCTCTGCACGTTCAGATGCTCCTGAAACAGCACGTCAACAGAATTGTGTGTTTGGTCAAAAGCATGACAAAGCTTATATTTTAAGTGGTATGATATACTTACATCTGAATTATTGTACCCTCTTATAACTCAGTGACTGACATCCTTGGTCCTAAAATATACACTTTCTAACACATTTGATCCAACTAATAAGCCAATTATCTAACACATCTGAGTTGAAGTGTGCATGTTAGAAATATTAAAACATTGGAAACTCTTGTTGTAAATGAAATTTAATTGGTCATTAGAATGCAAAGTTAATTTAACATTGAAGAGTTTTTTAAGTCACTTCAAATTTAATTCATTCAATATAAAATTTGCAGTGGCAGTACACTAAATATAAAAACACTCTTTAATATAAAAGTACCAATGTTGATGTGTCTGCTTGCTTAACAGAGGAAATGTTACAATGACAAATGTCTGCAAACAAAATGTGTATCCTATAAATTCAAATTTAAGACTGTTTAATAGTTATTAAATTGATTTTCAGAATGTTATTTCAGACAGGTTAAGGATCCATGAGCCCCCTAGCTTACCCATGGAGAGCTGTGTGAAGGCTGCTGAGATGCTCACAGGGGACAAAAGGACACTGGCCTTGGTGTCTCGGGCAGCCAGCTGACGAAACAGGTTGTAGCCAAAGTCGGATGTGGCAGCGGCCATCTTGGTATGAGGGGTGGTAAAGAGGTTAACCACCTCTTCCTCGCCACCACCCTCCTCTTCATCTGTCTATAAGAGAAGTGACAAAAACAGAATTTTGCCTTTAATACAGACACCAACTAAAGTATCACAATAGTCAATGCCAAAACCAAACTGTGTGAGTGCAAACAGTAATACCTTAAAAACACTCAAAACAACCAACAAGCATTCAAACAACCAATATTACAACATCTCCAATTTTCTAATTCAGTCTGTTTATTGCAAATCTCTTCAAATGGCAAATTGCCAAGTACTTAAAACCAATAAATAAATTAGTTTACCTAGACATCTAAGAAATACAGAGAAACGGTAAAGAGAAAACAGTTTACTATGCTAAGACATAACTTATCATTTTTGGAAACATTGAGCAAAAAACATACCTGAGTGACATAAATGACCAGCAACACACTCAGCAACAAATATATGAAAGTAAAAAGTGCATAAAATTATCCCATCCCACTGTATTGCTTTTTAACATGGTCATACGTTGATTACACTTGACATGATACCTACTACCTAGTCTGCCTCATATGAACCCTTTTCAGCAAACCCTTAAATTAATATTTGGCATCTATACTTAGTGTAATTCTGTAAAAACATCATATTTATCTGCAATACTTTTCACTCTCTGTCTCCTTTAAATTGTTGCATCTTAACTGTTAAAACAATCTTCCTGTCTTATCTATTTTCCTTGATTCTTTCTAATCTGCAGCCTCACTAAATGTATTAGCAGAGCTGACAAAAATATGCCCCCACATGGCTACAGACCAGAAAATAGCAAGGAAATCAGATGGAATAGCAAGATTCATTGATCTACTCGGACACAGCCTCTGTACTCCTGAGCCACATTTTTCCCAGCATTGCAGGCCATGATTGTGGTGCAGTGACTAACAGTGGGGAAGAACTATGAATTTAGCATAATTGTGGACAGTGTCACTGGCAAGGAAAATGATGGAAGAAAAGCCAAATGGCCTCTTGAATTTGTAAAAAGTACTCTGAAATTTTTTTTTAAAAGGATTTTATCTTGAATAAAGTACAAATCTTCCAAAATAATACTTTAATCCAGCAGTTTTTAAACTTTTTTAACCTTAGGCACCCTTTGTAAGTGCCTGTGTGTTAGAAATGACTAAGTATAGAAACAAAGTACAAGTAATGTCCCTGATTGCACTTTATGCTGGCTGTATTTATGAGAATAAAGACAGATCATTGAATAAAACTTTTCACCTTTATGTTTTAGAAATGCTAAAGTGTGATATTATTTTCCACAAATGATTTAAAAAGGCCTGTGCAATTTGACTGAGACTACATAAGGTCAGTACAGTGCTATTCTATTTAAAAAATCTAAAGGAACAAACGTTTTTCTTAACGTGCCGTTAGTATTGTATACTTTACTATAGTACAGAAAAGCGTGGCAGACAAAAGTTATGACAGACATGGTTGGAAACAGAGGCAGCATAGAACTGGAGGTTTTTAGGTGTGGCCTTACCAGCTGAGCACTGGAGAGGGAGAGAAGACTCCAAAAGCACAACAGCAAGCTTATCCTCTTCATCATTGGAGATGCTGTACACATATAAACATAAAGATTTGTGAGATAGTGCCTTATGCTCTTCTCATACTGAGCACCCCAGTCATCCTTTATACAAAAAACACAATACACAAATTTCAGCAGACTCACTCATTATATACGTGGCTTCCAGTTTCAGTGTGAAACTGCATTTCCAGACATGCACCGTGATCTGACTTGGGCAAAGCCAGACAGATTCAGTTCATAACCAGGTCAGTGCACGTTGTGTGAGACAGATGAAGCAAATAGAGAGGAAAATTATACTTGCAAAATATGCATTAGAAATGCATTGATGGCACATATTTCAAATACTTTTTGAGTGTAACTAAATTTAGTAAGTGGCTAAGGAAATGATGCAGCACAGCTTTTGCATAAGATTTGATGCAAATAATTTATTTAAGGAGCAACTTGAAGGTGAAGTCCCTACAGCAGTTTCCAGCAGAGCACCTCCCTCTCTCTCTCTCGCTCTCTCTCCCCTTTTTCTTTCCACAGCACATCTGGTTGTCATTGAAGTTGTCTAAGAGTTTCCTACTGGGAGAATGAAGAATGCTCATCACTAAGGTAGCAACCACATCGAACTCCAACTCTTCCCAACTCTATCAGATAAAATCCACTATGAAGGTTTTCAGAACAATTAAGTAGTTTCAAGTTTCCCCTCCAAAAAAAAGCATAGACGTGAGCCTGAAAGCAAGAACCAACAGGCTGGCCTTTTGTTTGTGTAATTCTTTGCCATTTGGCCTTACCATAATGATGTGTGGTTGTTGTTTCAGAGCAAATGGGTCCCTGTTACGTGTTATCTTAAATAATAAACAGGTATGAGAGACAGCACTAAACAATGTTTCTCTGATACCAATAGTTTCCCATGCATAGGCTCTACATATATTTACTATCTGAACATCATCATCATCACATATTTTGTCCTGTTTTATTCATTTACAAAATATTTTATCCTATTTCAATTTAATTTTTTGGTTGATTTATCTTTTGATTACTATACACACTGCAATACTGATAATCGAAACCTGCTAAAAAATAATTCCAGGGCTGGATAAGAGTCATTCTTTATGTCTCTCTGATGTCCTTTTCTGCTGATATCGACCTCAGACCAAGACCTGCTATTGGATCAGTGCCATCTCTACTGCACATACTAACAGATTAATTGACACCTCTAGATCAAGCCTATGGTCATCTATTACTTTCTAAGCACTATTTGCTTACATCCTTTTCGCATAAAGTTTTTTAGTTTATCAGTTCACGTGCAGCAGCTTTATCGCGTATCAGCAGTTCATTCCGCTTATATGACACACACACACAGTGTTGTCGTGCCGAAGTTAATATAACCTACACAATACTGTGCATTACAAGACATGTAGTGCATTTCTACACTGCAGTATCATCAGAGACACCAAATAAATGAACAAAACGCCTTCAGACAAAAATGTCCCCGTTCATTAAAGCCATTAGTAGTAACGGACCAACCTGTATCTCCTGTGCTCCTTCGTGGCACCGCAGTCCTCGCCAAATACGCGCACATACGCACACACGCACTCGTTTAGTCCTGCCCCCAGTGTGCTGACGTTGAAAGTTTGGTGTAAAACTATTCTTTGCTTAGTTGACCGCTTTTGCTAACTGTTGGGCCTTTTAGTAAATACTAATTGAACGATGACACGACACCTTTTCTGAGGTGAGTAAAGAGGTGTAAATTAAAGCAAAGTAGTCTGGAGTCCACATTGTTTTAACTTTAGTGAAATAATGACTAAAAGTTGAGCAAGTTGCTTAAAAACTGAGTTATATAAAGTTATATAATAGATACTGAGTTATATAAACACATCAGAACCTGTCAGTACCCGTTACATCGGTTAGCCTCAGTAGTTGGAGTTTGTGAGGCTCTGCTGTTTGTCGTGATCCTGCTGGTGTAAATAATAGCAAAGTGAAAATCAGTAATAATAATAATTTTCTCACAAATATCCCTGAGTAAAGAGGAAAAAGTGTTACACGTACATACATAATGTAGTATAAATGCCTGAAGGTTAACACGTTACGTTACGTATTAAAAAATTAGGCTTTTGATTGGGTGTGATTATTCATTTTAAAAAATGGCAACTTAGCACTGACCGGTAAATAACACCTTGTTAATATCTTGTTGCTGTGGCACCTGTCAGTGAGCGAGATATGTTAGGCAGGAAGTGTCTTTAAGTTGATGTGTCACTACTCAGTACCTACCAAAAGTGGTCCAAGGAAAGTTAACCGGTGAATTGAGAACAAGGTCATGGGCACCCAAGGCCCATTGGTGTGTGTGTCAAGTGAAGGCTAGCCTATCTGTTTCTGATCCCCTATGGTAGGACAAAAACAAATGCTAACCATGATAGAAATGTGTCTGAAAAAACAGTGCACCACAGTCTAAGGTGTTCTATGAACATTAAGGGAACCTACACAATTTTAGCCAGGTGGTTTTAATGTTATGGCTGATCAGTTTATACCAAAGCAGGATGGACTTGCAAACACTTTTGTAACACCATTAACATAAAATTAAGTGGCATACAGAAAATAACATAGTCCACACATCAATTTAAACATTACATTTTAATTTCCACAATTTAGCATATCTTCTAAACATGCTGAGGGAGAAATAACCCTGACCACCTCAAAACATGCAATTCAGGTTGACAGTAAAAATGCTCTGTGCCAAAATGAAAAATGTGATGTATAGTATCAACATCTCTTTGCAAATACTGGTGTGTTTTGTCCATAGAATGTCCATTGTATGCAACTGCACTATCATAAAGTCATCAGAAGGCCTGAATATGTATTTCTAACCTCAAGCCCTGTGGGATTTTTTATGGCTGACTTTATCATATGCGTAACAGGTGGAGACACAGTGTGTTCGGGACAGGTCCATGCTTCTCTGTTCTCCCCTTGGGCTATCTTCTAATGTTTGAGGAGTCGTTCTGTCTCCTCACCTTCATCTGATATGTCATGGAGCATGTTATCCCAGTAAGGGTCGTCACTTTGCGGTGCATCAGTTGGCATATTGCTGCTCGGTGGGCTTACGATCTCGGGGTCGTCACTTAGCTCAACTGTTGCTCCAGGATTGGGGTTTGTGACCATACCAAGGAAAAGAGGTGTGTGAGAGACATCATCCACTATGGCAAAGAAGAAGGGCATGTTGACCGCAAAAATGGGGACAGTGCGCACCAGTATGATTGAGGTAGCAGCTGAACCTTCTGCACCCTCCTCATTCAGCTCCATGCTGGAGGCATGCTGAACACCCGAGACTACCAGTGGGCCCGCTGCCATGCCAGATAGGTCTGGCCCAGAGAACAGAGACCCCAGACCTGAGCAAGAGGAAGAGGGCCAAAAATAGGATGAAGATTAAAATGCAAATGGAGACATTTCTTTCTGCTTAGCTTGCTTCAGACTTAGCACCACTCTTAAAAATAAATATTGTTGTATTAAAATCTGCAGGTGGGAAGATCCTTTTTAATCTTTGAAGATCTTCCACATAATGTAAAGGTTATGTGGTTGGCCTGGTTTACAGGCTTTTAATATTTGTAGGTATATCCAGATATTTACTATTTACTCATTCTCAATCCCCATTATACTTAATCATAATTTGAATTATGGTTAATTTAATATTATTGTTGATATTATTGTCAAAATGTATTGGCAACAACTGGCTTAATAAACTGAAGCCCAGCTGTGTTGCACACCATGTTGCAATTGTAGCCTCTTTTTCAAATACAGCTTTTATGAGTCATGCAGATGGTAAAGGTTGACAAATAAGAACTATCACTGTGTTTCTCACTATTAGGTTTCTAGCTTTAGTTTACCAGACACCAGCACTCAGATAAGTATTTCTATACCTCAGACAGTAATGTACTTGGGACAGTTTATATATTTTTTTATATTTACAATTGATCGAACTTGGGTTATTTTTATTGTACATTTTACATTTGCATTTTTTCCACTGTGCCAAATAAATTCAATAAATGTGATTTCTCAGGCATCTTTATTCTTTTAGGCACATCAAAAGGGCTACAGCTGTCATGGTTGCCTTTTTATATTTTTAATTTTAACATTTTACATCTAGTAAATCACACCTTCAGAACAACAAATATAGACTAAAATATCATCATCATAAATAAATACTCAAATATTCAGATTATTAAGACCAGGCTTAAAAGATTCTTTATTAAAGGCTCTTTGTAGAATCATTTGGCCAAGCAAGAGCCACTTGGCATGAGGAACAAGAGCATGACCTTATAAATGCCTTATTATAGAGAGATACTGAAAATTATTAAGAAATTAAAAAATATATATATCATAACGGAAAGCTCATTGAGGTCTTGGATTAAGTCTTACCCATGTTTGTGAGTGCTGGTTGCAGATCCTGTTTGTATTCAAGTTTGAACTTTGGCAGTTTGACAAGCATAGTTGTTTCACTTGGAAGACGTTCATAAAGGTCTGTGATGTTGAGATTTGCAGCTGCTCTTGACAGATTCTGTGATGGTCTGGGCATGACCACCAGAAAGCTGGTGTTGTCTTGGAAAGGGAAACGTGCAATCTACACAGGACATGGACATAATCAGTTCACTTCACTACACAAGTTTTTCATTATATACCAGTGTACCTGGCACAGCACAGAATAGACCATCAACATTTAGCAGCAGGCGAATACACAGTGCAGTGTAGTAATGTAGCAAACGTGTAACAACACAAGCCGGATACCAAAGCTCAGTAGCACAGCATTAGTGTATTGATAAATCATTAGGTTTATCAAAAAATCAAAACTGTTCAAAAAAGAAGAAAAACAAAAAAGTTTAGTTAAACAAAACTACCTGTGTGCCTTGCTCTCCATCCACAAACATGCTGAGTGGATATTTGGATCCCATCATCATGTCTACTTTTACAGTGGTTTGTTTATCAATGTAGAAGAGATCTTTGACGGTAAAGCGTGAGTCAAAGCGTGACTTCCACTCCCCTAAAAAAAGGACATGATATCTTTAGTGTTAAAATTACAGGTTAGCAAAGATACAAGTTTGAGTTGAATTAGTAGTGGACATCGAAACAGTAAAATCAGTAAATCAGTCATATTTCATGTGCTGACTTTGCAGAAGAAATCATACAGTTTTCAGCACTGTATTCAAGACAGAAGGAAACTGCCTCAAAATGGCATCATATGGCATGGGTCTCTTTAGAGTAGTTGACAAAAAAGTTTTTGTGATGCATAAAAGACTTCTTGGTTCCTCAAAGACCATTTTAATTAATGATTCTTGGAAGATCTTTTTCATATGAAATGGGTAGATATGAACTTTTTAAAGTAAAGAATCTTTACATAATTTAAAGTTTCAAGAACCATTACATTGGCAAAGAACCCTTACATGGTACAAATGTTGTTTGGACCTTTAAAAGAACATTTTAAAATCCTAAATTAAATATGACTAATAATAAATATGGCAACATAAAAGGTTTTGCTATGGTATCTTTAAAAACACTTTTTGTTGATTTTCTGTATCACTAAAACATCTGGTATGCTTTTATTTTATTTTAATTCTTTTCTAGTTTAATAACAATCGGTCTGGGGGCTTGCCTTTAAAATGCACGGCATTTATCAGCATCAAGACAATGTTTGGTGGAAGGCTGGACAAAAAGTTGTTTATATGGCCATTGGTGGCCCCCTCCACCCACTGATTGACCTCCTCTACAGAAGTTAGTGGTGTGGGTGCTGACTTAAACAGCTGTAGGGATCTCTCCACAAAGTCCTTCTTCAGGACAAAACCTGTTTAGGCACACAATGGGGTATTAGTTATTATTTTTAATGAAATCATGTGTTTTAGTATTTTTGCTGTTTACCACAACTATACTCACCAGGTTTGAGGTAGATTCGTGAGGCCACCTTTAGGGCCTTGACAATTAGTTGTTCTTGGAGGCAGCTTAAGGTTTTATAGTAGTCAGGTAACAAGCTTGCATGTAAAGCTCCTAATAGGTGCTTCTCTGTTTCGTTTACAGCACCTTTTTATTAAAAAAGGTGTTTAGTATACATATATTCATAATTGAATAAATGAATAGAAATGTACTCACACTTTAGCTCTCATACCTAAAGCCAGTTGTGCAAGTGCAAGAGAAACACTAAGTGGAGACAGGACAATGTTTGGTTGCTCAGTCCCAGGCTGCAGGTTTTCCAGAAGCGTCAGTCCCAGTTTAGCCACAGCACCCCCAACTGCTCGCTGAGCTTCTACACTTAAGGCATCACATTCATCCTTAACTTGTGGAGCACTAGAGCCATGGGGAGGAGAAGATCTGACAGAGGCAGTGTCTTCATGAGACTCTGTACTGCCCTCACTCTTAAAGTAGAAGAAGGGATAATAGGTAAGAACTGTACATGCTCAGGCATCCTACATGTTAACAATTAGAATATTAATTTGTATAATTAAATAATTTGAATAATGAATGTTATTCTTGTGAGAATTTTGGTTATTTTTGTGACAGCAGTTACAGTTATAAGTATGATCAGACTACACAAACTACTGCAATCACAAACAGATGGGATTTCTTTCTGTGAAATTGACTTGTCCTGGTCATGATCTGGGCTTGGGAGCAGGTTTTGGTCATTGTTAGATTAACTAGTTTCTCAATAGCATACTGATGTACAAATACTATTCTGCATTATAGGACTGGTGAATCATCAACTCAATTTTCCTTGATCATTTAGCAAAAGATTAGGGTACATGAGACAGCTTCTATTTAAATGTTTAAAGTTGAATGATGGTTATTGGCAATAAACATGCCTGTCCTGGCATCCCCTATACAGCTGTAGCCCTAGGTCTTTTATGCACAGAGTTTATCAAGAATGATCCAGAAAAAAAATAAATAAAACATACAAGTGTGAATTACCAAACATATTGTGGATCAAAGGAGATTTACATTTACATTTACATTTACATTTATTCATTTGGCTGATGCTTTTATCCAAAGCGACTTCCAGGACAGAGGAAACA